>JAODLL010022714.1:0-25421 GCA_026546735.1 Forbesichthys agassizii
TCTTATGGACTGTCCTGTGATACGAGGCACCTGCAGGACATTTAGCTGGAAATACAACCTGGGGTTTGGAGGCTGGAAAAATAAACAGGACATACTGTACATTTTAATTAAGATTCAATAAAGTATATTATTTATTGTCAGTATGTGTTTTTCTTTTAGCATTGATGGTAATATACAGTATACATTAGGCTAATATGTCATGAATATTATATTTAGTTGTTTATTCTGTTTGCCTGTGTTTTCACTCTTGTCACTACATGTTGATGTAAAAGTATGGTTTGTTTAGTATGCTATATTAAGTGGGTAATAAATACAGAACAGTAAACCGTCTTTTGGGATTTCTACTTATCACTAGAGAAAGTTAAGTTATAAGTGTTCATTAACATAATGTAGATTGTTATCTGTTCTGATTCTGAATGTACACTGTGATTGTCAGTCAAGTTAGAGCACAGATAATGACATTTTGATTACTATTTTGTTTAGGTAAGTGTGATATAAGTGTAATTATGCAGAACAATATATCAGCTATGTATATCACAACAAAAATAATATGTAAATCAACACACAGCACCAGCCGGTAGCTTTTAGCCGACAAACACGGGTAGCGTACAGCAGGCCAAAGTAGTCATGGCAACATGGAAGTGACGTCATAACCGAAGACCCGCCTTGATGAGAGGCCTGACAGATTTCATTTTCAAGTTGAGTTTAGTCCGTAAAAGCGTGCAGTGACTTGAAAATGTATTTGTATTTGAAGGGAGGCGCTGTTTAGCTTATTTTATTTGAATATGGTCCGCTGCAAAGCGCATCTGTCTTTGAAAATGATTGTTATTTGGGATTGCATTTAAGTTTTAACTGTCCACTAAAATGCGGGGAATATTTTGAAAATGAAAATGCAATTTTGGCATTGCATTTTCATTTTAATTATGTCCACTCTAAAGCGTGGAATTGTTTGACAATTAAAATGCTATTTGGGATTGCATTTTCATTTGAATTTAGTCCTCTATGGACTTCCATATCAGATATAGTTGTTATGGTAAATTGATTTATATAATCAAAATAATAGATGTATATTATTGTCATGTATAAATGCAATGCTTTTTATAAACCTACATCTCATGGTATGTTCTCACCTGGGAAGGGTGTTTCCATTAACCTTGAAATCTTTAAAGTTCCTCTCGTACTGTGGAAGCTCGACGAACTCCCTGAGCCAGCGCAGCACCTCGTCCTGTGTCCAGTTGTGGACTGAGGCAGTGAGAGGAAACGAGAAATAATGCTGAATACGTGAGGATGTGCTCCCACGGAGATGAATTATTTTGGAATGACAGCATGTTTTTATATGGTACTTAATACTGTATGAATATAATACAATATATTGTTTCTGTCAATGGTTTGAGAAAGAGTTGCAACTTAAATTTCCTGAATGCAGAAGACCGCACACACAAACATACATCCAGTAGTAGCGAATGTGTGCACGTATTGATGCAAGCATTTGTGCGCACACACATACACACCTGTAGATGACTTCCACCCCCGCCAAAGTTCCTCTATGGTGATGTGTTGGTCCTCTTGGTGCAGGTTGCTGTGTTTGTTGGTCTGTTGCTGTTTCATGTCTTCAATGATGAACTAGAGAGAGAGAGAGAGATAGAGAGAGAGATAGAGAGCGAGAGGGAGAGAGAGAGAGAAATGTTACCGCCATTTTATAACTCTGATGTAGAAAGGCAGGGGTCACATGCAATCTACCAACAGTCCAAAATAAATTGGTTGGGGGGTTTCGCAAACAAACTTGTTACACACTTACAACATTTTACTTTGTTAGTTTGTTAAGTGCATGTACCAGAATGTGGATTTATTTAGAATGGATGTATGAAGAGCACTGCCAACTTCAGTGTGTATGTCTGTGCGTGCATGTGTGTGTGTGTGTGTATGTGTATGTGTATGTGTATGTGTATGTGTATGTGTATGTGTATGTGTGTGTGTGTGTGTGTGTGTGTGTGTGTGTGTGTGTACGTGCTGTCTTGGAATCTGGTCTTGGCTGTAAACAAACTCTTTATATGATGGCCGTCTCCTGAAGACCTGAACCCTGGTCCCTCCCCTCGCCGTCGCTAAGGCAACGGCAACCTGAGCCCCTGTGATAATGTATCCCAGGACAACATTCTGGAAGGCAGGAACGCTCTGGAATTCTGTGTTTATTATCAGACACAGACGGGACCTAGAGACCCGGTCTAATACGCGGCATTAGCAAGTACCCTACTTGAAATGAAGGGTTCACGCGCGCGTGCATCACACACATACGCGCACACACACACACACACTACAAAGATGCAAATGAACTACAGCGCACACTTGAATACATATGGCACAAATACACTGAGTCACATCTAGAATCATGCCCTTTTAAAATTGACAAGTTGCCACTGTGGCTAAATAGAGTAGTCCAGAATTACATGAACTGTGAGTCTTTTGTTGTGGAATGTGCAGCAGAATCACTGTATAGAATGAACCACATATTTGTTTTGTATATCTATCTATTCTTCAAGAAAAATAGAGCAATGCATTATCCATTGCTCTTTGGTTTGTCTTACAGGAAATGTTTTCAACATTAACTTAATTGCTTTTGTGTGATGTTTGTACCTTTATTATGAGAGAAGCAGATATGTAGATGTTGCATACTTATTGCTTAGTTCTAGGAGAGAGAGTTTGAAAAAAAGAAACTAAATATATACAGAATGTAAAGGTCAATGGTGTTATTCTAATAGTGTAAGGCACTTTTGTCAATGAGCCAAATGGCAAATAATATTGCACCCATCCTTCAAGGGATATTGCCATGAACACCTGTTTTGCACAGCTGAGTTGCTCCATCCCATGTATGCAAGTAAACACTTGCACACACGTGTAGCATATGTGTAAATAAAAAACATAAGAAACTCACATATACACACACAAACACACCTGCAGGTACACACGTGAGGACATACTAACACGTGCACGCGTGGTGGGTTTCGTACCTCCACACTCTCCTCCACCTCGATCCCACCGTCCTGGTCATCATCCATCATCTGGTGGATGCTCCACAGGGCCTCCAGGCTGTAGCGGTCGGCCTCGGTCACGCAGGGGGGAGACACCGTCATGCAGGGGTCTGGGTGGGCCGTACAGAAAGACGAAGAAGAATACATCTTGTTTAATGGCGCTTCATGTTGACGACATGACGCCCCAAATACTGTATATATTTACATTTAAATTACATACATACATACATACATACATACATACGTGTGTATATGTATATGGTATATGTATACACATACATACAGAAAATAAGTGTTAAGATAATGTATATAAGGATTTTAATTATGTTTCCTTTGAAATAAAGGAAACAAATTTAAATAGAATACGATTTTGATTTCTTAAACAGTTTTTTCTTATTTGATCAGACATGGCATTTCCTATTTAGTAAAATTGTAATAAATGGCTATTTAATAGAATAAAATCAAAATGGCTATTTAATAGGAAATAATCTGTTTATTTTCTGCATTTATTTACACATATTATTCACATCTAAATAATTCTTAATTACTAAACTTGCCAACTACCCTGAGTGAGAAGATTTGGTGATTAATAAATCAACTTGGAAAACGTCAAAATCAGTAAACACATATTTGTTTTTGTTTTTGATATTTTAATCAATAATGCAATGCTTACAGTATCCCAGCTCTGGAACTGGGATTTAAGTAAGTTGGGTTTATTAATTGGTGGAATGATTCAGCTATGCTCAATTAACTGATAGGTCTTATTGGCCACTTCTGAGTCAGAACCTATTTCTACTCAGTGAGTTAGTTTGGTCCACCTAGGCCCAGGAATGGATTGGAGGTCAAATGTCTACAGGTCAATATCCCAGGTAAGCTCAGCTTCAAAAGCACATCTGATGCGCCTAGGCAAAAATATTGGCATACAGTGGAACGCTAGGTGATTTAAATTAATTCATAATTTATTTTTTTAAAGGTTTGATTTGTCTAGACAATATTATAAATGTTAATCTCTCCAATTTCATCTCTCGGGTTAAGATCTAATGACAACCCTCCAGTCGCCTGTTTGTTTGGCAAAACATACATTCACAATGACCACGTAGCCTATTCAGGTATTCAGTAATGCAAACTCTCCGCCAAGCTGCCTATAAAATACCAGCTGCGCCGGCGAGTGCAGAGGCCTCTATAGCAGTCTGCGTAGCTCTTCTGCAAATAGATACACCTTAACGGTGGAACTAAAAAGTAACCAACGCGCAGGAGCCACAGCCTAGCCTACCTGTTGAACCGTATCCCGCGCTCCCGCCGGTAAAGGTGTAACCGCGGTGGGCTGTGGTTGACCCCCCGCTTTCGACTCCTTGTGCGGCTACGAAGAACGCTGTGCGCTGGAAAAACAACAGCACATGCGATAGCAGCAACATTGCAGTTGTTCTGGAGGTCAACTGTCCACCTGGAAAAAAGAGAATCTACAAACCGATGCTGCACAGACCGATCCCAGTCACTCGATGCAGCACTAGTCAGAGCGAATGTGCGATCAGGGATGAACAGAAGATGAACAGTTAACGATTAGATTCAAGAACGACGATAAAGAGATTACTCTGGTGGCTAAGTGTCATAGTAGCATAAGCCTCTACAAAAAGCTCCAGAAATGTCAGCAAAGGTTGTAGAAGCACCATCCCCATAGCTCTCCCTGCAGGGCCGTGCGTAAACATGGTTCCAGAAAGTGTAATCCCATCGTAAAAAAGTGGTCGATAAGTGAAATAACACGAAATCTTAATACACAATGTAGATAAAATAATTTTAAATGAGTCCATCAACAATAAAATAGGCTTAAGAATGGTTCATGGACAATATTGTGAGTTCTCCATATACGTAACGAGATTGAGTAGATATTATATGAACATTAAAGGCGTTGCTGGTTCTTCAGACAGGTAACCAGTGTATAGTTTGATCCTAATGTGTCTCGCTTTTTGATCGGTTCTCCCAAAAGTATTGTTCTCCTTGCAATCCCGTGTCGCCCCTTCTTGAACGCAGTGCGTCGTCGCGATTGAAACGTTCTTGAGCAAAATAGAGAATAGCACTCTATGCAGGAAATAGCGCGTAAGGAAATTGCTGAAGATAAACACACAACTTAAAGACAACGGTAACATAAAGGGACCACTGTATAGTTTACATAGGCTGTTACGTGTCACCATGTATCTCCAAAGTCCCAATGTCCCACTTCACAGCTGTGCGCATGTGTCAATCCACTCACAGTAGTGAATTGACAACGTTCGGTTGATCGGGTTTCGCCTGATTTCTATTACTGGTTGTAATCTGCAATTCGACGGTTTCAGATACAAACACACGATCACACCAATTTCCTAAACCAGGATAATGTATTCTCAAATGGAGTATAAATGGCACCGAAACAAACCAAAAAACACACTCCCGCACACATTAGTCAATATGGTAACTGTGACAAAGTGTTGAGTTTCATTCCTGTAAACCACCCAACCACAGCCTATAAATAAAACGTGGGCTTTAGGTCTTAAGTCTTGACCTCATGCAGTAGTATATCACCTTGTGCAGCAGAATGCAGTGTTAAGATAATTGCTTAAAATATGTATATCTACAGTGTTTGATTACAATAAGTGCTAAAATGTATATCATGTATATTTACAATACTTTTCATACAAAAACAAAAGAATCCAGGCAGAAAATTTCCGTATAACAAATAAACAAAAAAACAGCAACATAACACATCCCAACTTATCACTTTTATTCATGTAATTTCAGTGAAGAATGGCACCAGATTCCCCTGCTGGGAGACATGAATGGGATAGTGATGACTGACAAGATGGGGAGATGACAAGATGATATAAACACACGAAGGGGTGGGGTATGATCTTTAAGCTTCCCGCATGACAACATGGTGACAGTGGTTTTAGGTAGTGTCTTAAAAAGCTCTTTCTGTATCCCGTGGCTTTATACTGTAGAAGAGAATTAAAATTAAGTGCGCTTTCCTTTCAAAGATCTTTGTACGAGATACATTTTAAACCTAAAGCACACATCACAAAATCCAAAGGACCAAAACATTGCCCTATCTTGACCTACTTTATTGTACGAAGGAAGGTGGGAATCAAAGAGAAACTAGCTTGAGTACCAAAAACAAAATAAATTCTAAAAACAAAATAAGGCATTTGTGCATGAGTGCCAAAACCTTATAAGACCATTAAACATTGAGGGGACATTAACATCTTGGTTTTGGTTACTTCTGTAACTTGTCTCTATTATGTTTAGCTAGGAAAACATTTCATACCCATATTGAGCTAAACATAAAACTTAAAATGCACATTTACCATGATTGAACCTGCATTGTTTTACAGTGCAACAAAAAAGGCAGAATTCATCGCTGACTGCATTTTCTCAGCTGTACAAGGTGTGTACAAAAAGGGCCCAGTCAACCCTGTCAGATCCTTACCACCCCCTTATTTGTTCCTTCTGCTATTGCCTTGTGAAATAATGTGATGTTTACATTGATTTTGTGTCAATTGGGTTGTTTTCTATAGTGTTGTGGTCTATAGATTTATTGTTATACCGGTTATATGGTTACTGCTGGCTATGAAACAAACTGCCCCTCTGGGAAGAAGAAAAAAAATAATTGTAACCTTATATCAACAATTTCAGCTAATGGGACAATTATTACAACAATTACCTTACAACAAAAACAACATAAACATTTAAACTAAGAGGTGGAATTGAAAGCAAATACATTTTTTGTCAAATTCAGCAAATATCTCTTCACAGTCCAGTCTGCTATAGCTGTCCATTCTGTGTGTGTCCATGATGACATATGTATGTTATTCAAACCATGATAGCTCTTTTCTTGTGCTGAAAAACATATCCGGTGTTTCTACACAGCCCAGAAATTTAAATATGAACACAGCAAAGTGGTGCAGACCGCACCACATAACACAATCCAACTACCCAGCCTTGACAATGCGTGTCCAATTTTGCACCCAATGGGATTGTATGGAGAGGTGCTTTTGTTTTGATGAGAGTTCAAATAATCTTTCTCCAGCATCGGTGACCGCTCCTTTAATTAATTAATGAATTAATGAATTAATGTTTTTCAATACTATTATTAATTGCAGGATTCCAGGCTGATCAGTGATTAATAAATGCACACATTTTCATATTAGTTTGAAGCATTCCTTTAAATTCTACTTAATGATAGGCGACAAATTCCACTATCAACAGTACTCCCCCTATATCAGCTTGGATTGTGAAGTGAGACAATTAATTACAGAGTTACAATTCACCCATTATAAATTAGAAAGTGAAACTCAAATACTGGCAAAGCGGCTCTATATGTGGATCTTGGATTTAGCAACAAAGGCATGCTAAAACTGTTAATAAACATAACCGGTCCCTCTGTGACATGATGAATACCACCTGGCAGCCAGAGCCAGACCAACACAACTTCCCCGCACAGCTTTATGAAATGACAGAAAACATGACAAATCACTCTTTAGCAAGCTCCGCCTCTAATATCGGCTTAAACTGCTGAAAGTGGAGCAATAGAGACAGATGGTTTCCACAAGGCAACATTAGGTAGTGAGATAATACATCTTATTAATCAATCTTCCCCTTTTGTGGTACACAGAACAGATTGTTCACACACAACAATGTGGAACTGGATTTTACACTGAGCATTAATCTAACCAATTTAACACCAGCTTCTTGACCCCCATATCTCAATATATCACAGTGTTATGTCAATTAGTCACTATGCGTGTGTTTACAACAACATTGTGGCTATATTCTCAGACCAGGACAATGGCTCGACTATAGAAATTATGACCTTACTCTGTGTGTGTGTGCGTGTGTGTGTGACATATAGCACATGTCCAGCAAAATGGTTCTGGACAACTCCTGCCTGAACAACACAATGTTGTGCCGTTGTAATTTAAAAGGCTGTGATGGCATTAAAGCTCTTATTTCAGCTCTTTGGCCCGAACTCAAAGAGAAACTTAAAGCCCCCCTCAAGACTACCCTGCAGCAGCATGTGTGTGCACACAGGAATAGATATTTATAAAAAATAAAAATAAAAAAACAGAAGCCTCTGACAGCTCCTTAGCTTTAGCTTAGCTTTTCATACATCTCATGTCCTCGCTTTAAAAGGGGGAAGACATGTTAGTGGAAAGGCTTCTGTTAAAATAAAAGCCATTTGTTTGTTACGTCGGTGGTGGTGGATAAGGCTAGTCAGGAACAGAGTTTAATGTGAGTCGGTGACTCGTGGTGCAATTCCCCAAATCAGCTAAACCATCGAGTCTTGTCTCCCAGAATACACAGCAGTGTCTTACACATTAACACCACACATACATATATATTGTATATACATACATACAAACATACTACACATGTAGAAAACTAAATAAAAAGTTCTGCTCAGTTAAGGCCGGTGGCCCTGGAAGGTCTAAGGCAGCTAGGTAAACAAGTTGCAAGGAGAAAGAGAGCCCTGTCAGCTGGCCCCAAGCCAAGCCAAGCCCCATCTTCTGCTTTTCCACAGCTCTGGTACAGGGACAGCGCAGACTATGTCTGTCTGTCCACACTTCACATGAGAGTACATGGCAGAAGACCCAATGGGAGCAGATATTAAAAGGTGTCACCCATCTCCCCATGGAAGCAAAGGTCCACTCACTGGAGAAAACATAATGGCGTCATTCTATTTGGTAACAAAGGTGAACCTACAGTGTGATATACAAAAAAGTTCAAATGTACCTCAGCTGAAGCTTATAAAATAATATACTATTAAATGGTCCTTAATAACGATGTTACTATTAGAACAACATCTCCCTTGAGCAGGACGAATACATCACCAAGCTCCCCAACATCGCCAGAAATCAAGAAGCGTGGATATTCTTTTCCCATCGAGCCGATAGATAAAAAACAAAAGGTTGAAGAGAAAGACTTTCAGCAACAGTACGCTGTAAGACAGCATGATGTATCCCTATGGTGGTTATGATGATTTGAAGACTTGAAATCCACAAATATTATTTTTCTTTCAATTCCACAAGTATCCACAAGAGAGGGCTAACAAGTTAAAGAAAATAAAAAAAGAGTAAAGTCTTGGAACTTCTCATACCACAGCTCTCGCGGCTAAGAGCTACACCACATGCATTCCCCCCAAAGGTCCATTGGCCTCTTGTGGAAGGATAGCACACACGCGCACGCACACACACACACACACACACACACACACACACACACACACTAGCAGGCTACTACGACGACAGCACAGACATGGCCGACGCCCCCGACAACATGCTCCCGACTGAATCGGACGCAGCGTACGGCCCTCGCCCGGCGTCCCCGATGCCACCCATCGAGGAGGAGGAAGAGGAGGCGGGCGAGGAGGAGGAGGCGGGCGAGGAGGACGAGGAGCAGGAGGAGCGCAGGATGGCGCCGGCAGCGCTGCAGTGGGGACGGGGCCCCGGCTCGGGCGTGTAGGTGAAGGTGAGGGCCGTGGAGTAGATGACACCGTCGGTGCGCACCAGCGCCACGGGCACCTGGACGGGCTGCCGCACCCAGCGCCAGCCCTCGCGGAACGCAGAGATGTCCGGGACCACGCACAGCACGCTTTCGCCGCACCTGAGGGGGTTAAAGGTTAAAGGTGAAGGCATCGATGCTGGAGAATGACTGGTGATATGCAGGGTTCCCACTTTAAGTCAAACATTTAACTCACTGACTAGTGAATTTCCACGGCCTATAATGAATGGAAAAACAGACCCCCAGTCTGTGCAAAAGGGACGGCCAGCATAAACGAGAAACGTCACCAACATATAAACATTTAGACAAATGTGCTGAGACATTTTAAAACATAACACTAGGTTCAGTAATATCTGGATAAACTTAAACTAAAATGTAAACATGCTGCAGACAAAATTCCCTGATATTCCATGATTTGACCTAACAAATTATCCCCTGAATCCCCATGTTTGGAACAGACTTTTTCAGATACAAACAAATATTCCAGAAATGCAATGACCAGTGGGAACCCCAGATATTTGAAATGTATCCCAAAAAATTAAAAAAACATCTCTCCGTTCAATGCCATATCACACCAAGATATGATATAGTCACTAGCAAAACCATTGCATCCTATTGTAGTGCGACTGGCATGCGCTTTTTTTTCTCTTTTTTTTTTTTAATGGCGGCGCGCTTTTGTTTTGTGCTTTGACGCACATAAAAGTTTAAAACTTCCCAACTTTTCAGCGCAGGGCACGGAATCGTGCTGTTCATCAATGTGGCAGTTGGCCCAGGCAGCCGTTCTCTTTGGCGCAGATCTGTGTGATCGGGGTTTGTCAACGTGTTTTTGAAGCGGCCGCACCTTGGTGTGATCGGGGCCATTGGGTGCCATAGGGTGCCATAGGGTGCCATTGGTGCCATAGGGTGCCATTGGGTGCACAGTGTTCTAATGATGAGTGAGACACAGTAAAACTAAAACTAAGGAGGAAAAGCAAATTGTAGGCGAGGAAGATCCTGTAGCAACACGCATAAAAACGTTATTTAATTAGCCTCATCTTTTGTGTTGTTTTTATATTCTCATGCAACCCAAACAAATTACATTTGAAATTTGAAGCACCTAAATCACATGTGACTGTTGACAAATTGTAGGAAGTGTCAGTACTGCGTCAACTTTGCATGTACCATGCAAAAAGCCAAACGTGACATTCACAATTGTTTAGGAACATGCTAGGACACCAACATGCTTAGGAATTAACAAAAAAAAAAAAAAAAAGTGTTTTGTGTGAAGTATACCGTGGCCTTAACTACTAATTTAGTGCAGGCCGAACGAAAGGCCTGAAACTCCCCCCCCCACACACACACACACACACCTGTACATAGTGTCAGCCTCCACGTCTCCAAACCAGACTCTCAGATTAGGGGTGAAGTTTTGTCCCGTTAGCTCCAACATGGCAACATCTCCTCCACCGTTCAACTAGAGAGAGCCACACAATGGGACAAATGTTCAGCAGTAGTAACTTATTAACAATTATCTCTTCAGGCAGTACATACAATGTATGTATATATGTATGTATGTATGTAATGTACGTACGATGCATGTATGTAATGTACAATTGAGGCATGTAATGTATGTATGGATGGATGTATGCCTGCATGTATATTACGTACATACATACACTATACACAGAAAACAACAAGTAAATAAATACCAAAGTAATACATTGTTCACAAACCAATCCATGCAACTGTACTGTGAAACGTTTCCCCTCTATCATGTGCCCTTTTTATTTACTGATCCTTAAACTGTAGTTCCAGTTTGAATGCTTGTTACCAGAGCACGAGACAAACGGAGATGTATCCATAGAAACATGCTCAAACGTACCTTGGCATGCAGCAAAAACATTATTGTAAGGAAACAAAAGAGGAAAAAGGGACTAAGATAAACTATAAAGTCATGGATTACATCTCTGCATCTAATCTCGGAGTTCAGCCGGCGCCATGGTGATTTCTGCTTGGGTGCCAAAGAGACAAATAAATAGGGATCAAGCGTCTAAGTCAGTGCAGCTGCAAACACAATGCTAACACAAGAGCGGCCTTGCTTGCTTGCGGGACAGGTGTGTTAAGGTACCTGAAGGCTCTCCACCACAGGCACAGGTGTGACGGGTGTGGGGACAGGGCCCATCCCCTCATAGAAGGTGTACTCTGCCTTGTCAGTGCTGATGATGGTCCAGGACGCGCCGTCGTTGATCATCTCCTTACTCGTCTCTTTGGGGGAGGGCGTGGCCTGCAGAGGAACCCCCACACATAAAACATATTTTAGGGGGAGATATCAACCGGAAGCAACAATCACAGTTCTCACTCCAACTCAAATCTGAATATCCATTCATAATTTATGGAAAATGTATGTGGTGATATTTTGTGTAGGTACTAGTCATGTAAACATTCAGACCAATACCTTCAAGATCTGTTGAGACATCTGAACAATTCTGAGTCAAAATGTAATACCACGTCCAGTAACATCTGAATGAATGTCAACTAAAATTTTAACATGCTGCAAACAAAATCTCGTTACCTGGAACTGGATGATCCGCTCCTGTGAAAGACACAGGTACATCCTGTCTGTGTCTTTCAGGTAGAAGGCACACTTGTGGAGCTGGGACACAGGGTCGTCTGCGTCCATCAACGCTGTCTGCTTGTCCACTTTACGGATGACCTAGGTGTCGGGTCACACGCACGCACGCGCACACACACACACACACACACAGTAGAGCAATGTGTTAAACCACCCACACAAAATGGAAAAACGTCCACTCTAAATAATAGCAACAAAAACAGTGTTACACAGTGCCTCACAGTGTGTAAACAAATCCAGCAATAATACACACACAGCCTTGTGGGACCTGTAACATTGATATAGTGCTGTACAAATACACTTGACAGAAATCCACATACCAGTCTGGGCAAGGCCATCCCAGTAACAGAGCAGACCAGTTTGACTGTCTGGCCGTAGTGAATGTAGCCATCTCGCACAGCAAACTCCTCTCCCTCAGATTCCTCGTCATCCACTATACATTGAGAGAAATTAGAGGCATAACAATCATATTTCCATACACCACTAATTTATGCTAGTTGAGGAGGTTGGTTGTAAATAGCCAGCTGCAGTAATAAAAATATTATCAGAACAACAATAACAACTTTATTAATGTGCGATGTTGCACTACATCAAATGAGAACAATGACAGGAAGTGAAACAGTGTAAAGATCATAAATCTTAAATAACAATACAGAAGACCCATGCTAACATGAGCTACATGCATAGCCTTATCCTTTAGGCAGGATGTCAATTAGAAATCGAATCCCTGGACAGGTGCTGCAGGGTGGCCCGACACCCCCCTGCCACACAAATGCACGTTTGATCAAAGTCCTTGTAGGAAAGTCTGTCCCCTTGGTAACCATCTGAGTAAGGTTACAGGTCTTATTGCAGGGTTCCTACACATTTTCCATTTACAAATTCTATACTTTACCAGACTCAAATTTCCAGACTTCAAGGTATATTTTACAAATCAATTTTTCCAATCAACGGTTCAGTCCGGTGATTCCACCTACATATTTGATCCACGGTTAGTGTAATACGTTTTATAAATTATATTGTAATTATGTCCTTTATTATAGTGGTTTTATACGACTTTCTGCCAGTATATGTCACACTAGCAAATGCTCCATGTGCCACCCACACAATTATATGGCACCGGCTATGTAAACAAAGTACATAGAGGAGCTCAGATTACATACAGAAACACGGGTTTATGTTTTGTTTGATGATTAGGTGGGAGTTTTCCTGCAATCTGGTGAATTTTTATGCAATAATATATTATGGAAATGTATGGGGGAAAGCAAATTCAGGAACAATTCAAAATATTGTAGTCGAATGTGTCTTTATATAGTATATCATATAAAGACACATTATAGAATATAAAATTTTCTCATTTTTTACCCCTGCTTTGTCATCACACATGATGTTGGGAAAGTAACACTTTTCAAAGTGCCATGCACAATTGGGAATGTAAATTATACATTTATTAATTTTAATTAATGTATTAACCCTTGGACATTAATAGATCATATGCTATCACAGAGTGATACACATTTGACTGCTCCAAACACCATGAAACACAAATCATTTTTCTTTACTTATCCAAACCTGGAAATTACTCAAAACAAATGTCATATGTTTACATAATGCGTAGGAACCCTGTTGTAGGCAAGTCGGGCAACTTGGGCACCATCGTGCTAACCTCCCAAGCAGTTATTAGGAAGACCCTATATAAACCCTATGTAAATTGGGAGAGAGACATAACTGCACTTTCAATGGTCACTGAGACATACAATCTGCATGCAATCACCAGTCAAATCTAATAGGTTAAGATTGGCCTGCTATAAAGCAGACAATTTACTCTTTTCTTCTAACTGCTGTTTTCCGTTATGAACATATCCCATAGAGTTCTATTGAGGACTCTAAGTGGTCTGTCTCCTCTGAAGGTTAAGGTGCTTTTATTGGCACATACACATACCATGTAGCAAAAGTGATTCTCTGCATTTAACCCATCCCTCAAGGGAGCAGTGGGCAGCCGCTGTGCAGCCGCTGTGCAGCGCCCGAGGACCATCTCCTGATTGGAGCCAGTGTCACTGGTCAGATGTCACTGACTGGAGAATGAACCTCACATGTTTTTTGATAGTGAGGGAAACCAGTGACCCCAGAGGAAACCCACGCAGACACGGGAAGAACATGCAAACCCAGAAACCTATTCTGCTGTGAGGCCAAAGTGCTATCCACTGGCCATCTATATGGCTGCCCGTTCTATATAATGTCTCTTCTCCCATAGAGTTCTATTGAGGACTCTCTAAGTGGTCTGTCTCCACTATATAATGTCTCTGGTGCTTCTCCCATAGAGTTCTTTTGAGCACTCTCTAAGTGGTCTGTCTCCTCTATATAATGTCTCTGGTTTGACTCACAGAGGTGGATGTAGAAAGCCCCCCACTCCTGGGAGCTGGCATGGAAGTTGCCTCCCTCCACGTGGAGATACCTGGTGCTGACCGTCTGGGAACGGAGGCGGTTAAACAACGCAACCTTGGTGCCTGATGCTATGCAAACTGAATGAGAGAAACAAAGATGATGAGCAAGCAAGATGGACCAGAGACCAGAGGTGCGTTAAAAAAAACAAATTGGTAAATTAAGACAAACACTTTATCCTCTAACTTCTAAATGGGAACGTTTTGTGTAAACATTCCAAACGTTTGATTTAAACTGTAACCCTTAGTGCAGCGTCCGAACTCCCTCCTCAGACCATTTGTGTGTGCTGGTAAACGTCAGCAGTGAACTAAAAGAAAATTGTTCGCAAACATTCACCTTTGGATTGCCAACAATGTGAACGCTCCTCATACGTAGTATGCATACTACTACTACTACCACTACTACGGCTGCACTGAGCAGACTGAAAGTTTGCTTAGCCAGAAAATAAGCACTTTTTTATTTAGACTATTAGCAATAATCTTTGAAGATTGAATGATACTGTATATCGGTAATATGTTAGCCCTGATTACATGCTATCATTCTAACAGAATGTTGTTTGCTTACAATTGCTGGTGTATGACCTGTTCATATATTGACAAATGGCCTACTTCTAAGTCGCCTACTCTAAAATGCCTCTGTTAAATGCTGTAAATGTTTAGCGATTGCATTGAAACTTCATGCTGGCTGTTTTAGAACTCCGAAACCAATTTTTCGCTGCAGTTCAATGAGGTGAATGGCCATATACTTGCCTTCAGTGTTATCCAACCCAAAACCCATCTCTTTAAACTACAGTTAAGTTCATTGATCATCCCATTAACCGCCGCCCCCCCATCGATGTGGTCGAGACTTACATTTCAATATTTATTTTATTAAAAAGAAAAAATTTGATTTGATTTGTGTCTTGAATTGCGGTTGTAGTGGAAACCAGCATTGCAGAAACAATGTTTTGGTTTGATGCGAGAGTATGTGCTATATTTACTTACTGAGGCGAAACTAATATTGAGTGACCATGACAACCACAGAGCTGCTGCACTATAAGCACATAATGGTGTGTCTACATGCACTTGTCTGGCTTACGGTCTGCATTCTTCAGGGACTGCTTCTTCTTGGAGGGCTTGGAGATCACCTTGATCCTCTTGCTGAGGAAGACCCCGATGTTGGCACTGTTGCCATAGAACATCTTCACTGACAGCATGAAGTGCTTCCTCTTGTCTGAGTCACTGATGTACAGGGTCTTAGCTGTGCAGAAGTGCTGACAGCGGGAGAATAAGTATTAGTATTCAAGTATTTTTGTGTGTGAGTGTGTTGTCAGTCCCCATTTGATCTCACTAAAGATAGACATCAGTTAATAAAGTGTGAACAAGAAGGCTACATAAGAACTCTGAACAGACGTAACCATTATTTGACATGTACGGATGTTATGGATGGCTGGTGTAAAACGTATAGCAGTTTAGCAGAGCTACAGACAGTGTTCTGTGTATATACTGTGTATGTTCAGCACTGTAGGATAATAGTATCAGATAATCAAGCACTTAGGCAGGAAATGAAAGTCATGGTTGACAGATGCTAAAGCATAATCCATCTTTCTGGTAGAACAGCTTTCCGCCACTGGGTGGTAGTGTTGTAGCTTGTTTGAAAAGTTACTGTCTGGTGAGTGAAGGGGTAGTATTGACATCACTTGCATAGGGAGGAAGCAGACAGAGAAAAGGATGCCACATGTTTGCGTGGGACCATGCAATTTCCCAATTGCCTATCCTACGCGTTGAAATAAGACTGAACTCTATGTTAGTTCAGACAGATATGCTAGCGCAGACTGAAAACATCCTTGCACAAAGACAAAATAGGCTAGAACTAGGTAACACTTTTGTATGTATCCAGCCATAGAGCAAGCGTAGTGTCATAATAGTGTGTGTGTATTGCCTGATGTAACAGGGGTCTGTACCACCCGGAACGCGAACACTGGTCTCCCGTGTAGAGAGCATACACTCTACAAGGCTCACCAAAACCCAATTGGCCCTGGCGTACGTCGCCATAACGTCCTTTGAGGTGTCGGAGAGTGAGGTGTAACTGCCCTGCACTAAAGCCACTTGTGGGAACCTGTATGAGCGTTATTATGTTGGATATTGTCCACTAAAGGTGTGTGTTTGTGGTTTCTTTCCTAAAATAAAATCCTCAAAGGAGCATCTTGGAAAGCCCATTTTAACTAGTCTGCTCAGGTTTGAACCCGGGCCCATCTTACCATGGGCAAGGGCCGCGGGCACCTACCTTCCCTTCCAGATTGAGCTGCTGCATCTCTTGCTCGCTGTTTCCTATGCCGATGAAGGCGCAGGGCTGGGCCTCCTGCTCAGAGAAGCCTTCCCTTTCCAGGCTCTCCAGCTTCTTCTGCCAGCCACTTCCCATGAGATAGACGCATGGCGGAGGGCAGAAAAACCTGGGTTTTATGGGAACAGAGTGCAGTCAAGAGTAAGACATACATAATGGATAGCCTATATACTGTATTTATTAGGACTGATATATTTGTAGCCTACTGAATACCTCTACTGACTACGGGCTACCTCTCTTACAGACATAGATAAAGCCACACAGACACACCTTTTCTCGTTTCCATATGACTTCTGTGCGACCTTAGCATGTAGTATAAGCAAGGTTTGATCATCTTTCTCTTTCAAGTAATTCCTCATCGCTTCCCTAAGAGCAAAACAATGAGTAAGATTAGGACGTGCACATTGTCCAAATCAGAAGACAACGAAATCTTCCATTAGTTGTTGTGATATGCAGATTTAAGTGAGACATTTGTCTTGTTTGAAGAATATGTTAATAATGGGGGGGGGGTGGGGGTTAGATTCAGATTTACCTTGTCAAACGTTGAGGTTGAGGTCGTTCCGCAAACTTCCTGCAAAACAAAAACATCAACTCGCAATAAGTCTACATGAATCGAGGAATAAAATTACTCAGGCAACCAATTACAAGATCACTGGTTTAATATAGAAATAGTTGTCAACATCAATGTATTATGGATTATAATGAAATAGAATGTCGAGTGTGAGAATAGGCTACTTTTTTTCTGAAGTTTAGGGAACGATTATATTAAGCTAATAGAGAAACCCATGCATAGGTTATATATTTAAATGACTACAATAAGAACTGGCTGAAGTCAACAAAATGTGATCAAATGAAGTGAGTGTTCGAGACGAGAACTGGCCGACACAATCACAGACAAAGTCGCATATAGTGAGGGTCTAGTTCAGAGGAATAGAACTGCCAAATCAATAGTAAAACACTACATTGTTACAAAGTGGCAATCGTTTCCCAAATACAATCGGACTAAACTTTTTCTACAATCCTGTCTCTGTTTTGTTCAGTATTTCAACACTTACCCCGTCACAACGGGCGCCATCTTCCAAGAACTCTCTCAAAAAAGTGCAACAATCGCGAGATCCCTACCCCGAGCCCCTCACTGAAGCCAACGGGACAACAGAAGAACCAGACTGCAAGGAAAGAGAGTGAGAGGAAGGGGGAGGTGTGCCAGGGTAAAGGGGTGAAAAGAGAAGGAGGGGTGACGGGCAGAGGGGGGAGGGGTAGACGACACAACAACAGGCGTGGGAAAGTTCCAAGATCGCGCGAGATCAAGAAAACTCTCACAATAGACAAGAATGCTCTTAGGCTCGTCCTATCGCGAGACGATGTGATAACGCTCAAAACCTGCTTTTGGTTGTTTCACAAGGTACCGCACTCTAGCCTACTATAGCTCGATTCCCACGCCTTATTGAGCAATAAACCAACACCATCTCCCTACGGCGGCGCCCTCTTGTACAACTTGAGCAACAAATAACTGGCAATATTTCCCAAGAAAAAATAAACCCATTTAGAATGAGGCTGAAAGTCTACTTGTATCTTCCCTCTTCCCATGAGATAATTTGTAAATCATTGAAGGATGTAGCTTATGCTTGCAATGGGTTTTACTATACACTCTAAATAATAGTAGTTAAACGACCGTTTATATTATATTAGACTACTCACTGAAACATATAGTAAAACACATTTTATTTTGGAAAAGGATATAGGCCTATAATGTAACAATATTTTATTGGAACTTTTAGTAGGCTAAATCGTTACACAAAAAAGAGAACTGTAGGTCTACTTGAGAAATGGCAAGCTGAATTTTGATTCTGAAGATTGTACACCGTCATTGATTTTATCACAAGAAAGTTGTGATATATTAATCAGAAAAACACTTAGAGAAAGTTACATCAATAGACAACAGGCGGTACCATTTAACAAGGAAATGGTATGAAAAATAATTCTGCTCTATGGCACACATATAGCCTACATTATAAAATACATGACTACTTTAATAGAGGTAACCATAGATTGTGCCGCTGTTGCCACGCAAGCAACCCCTCCAGCACGCAATTCTCCCAACCCAGGCCTAGTTTTCAAATAAAGCCAGTCCGTTTTCAATGTCAAATCAGGACGAGTTCCGTGTTTTTGGGGAACGGTGTAGGGCTGGAGGCCTACACAGTGGGACAAAATGTTCTTTAGTCCCAAATGTAAGTGACATTCCTCAATACATTAGTGGCCAGCCACACTTGCTGTCTGCAGAGGCACTGAGGGAGCACAATTAGAACTGTTAAGGATAGGAGTAAAGAGGAATGTGAGCTGTGTAATCTCATGTAGGTACAGAAGGGACCTTCATCTTCATCGATTTAAGGGATTTCATAGTGTCTATAGTTTTTTTGGTAACTTATGTAAAAATAAGAAAGCCTAGTGTTTACAGTTTTTTAGATTAGAGAACACACATATACTGCCCAACATGAGATGGTTATCAAAATATTTCCATTGTGGTGATGTAGGATACACATGGGTACTATGCACGCACGCATTCACGCAGGCACACACACACACACATTTGGCAATTATTCTCAATCAGCAAATCGTTGGCTAGAGCATCCTGAGTGATGTCCAGATTGTCAGTTGGAGTCAGATGTTCCACATTGAAAATAAAATGATTTGAATCAAGTCTGTCAGTAGTTGGGACCTTGTGGTAACCCAGCATCAGAATGTGTACAGCAAGAGTAAAACAATCCTCTCTTGAAAGTAAATAACCAACAAGTTAAAAAGGATATACAGTATATACTGTAAACAGTTTGAACCTCTTAAAAGAAACTCTCCCAAGTTTTGATTTACAAAATGTTCCAAATGTTATTCTTTCAAAAACAGAATTTTTGAGTGAAACACATTTATCTCCTGCCTCCTCCTAAATCTTCCAGAACATCTTCTTCTTATAGAGGACGTAGGCGATGAACACCCAACAGGAAGTTGCCAGGAGGTTCTGTGTGAGGTGCTCAGCATGTGATTGGCTGTTGGCCATGCGCCACCGGAACGGAAAGTACGCCTTAAACACTTCATGGCCCACATACACAAGGATGGAGTTCATACCTGAAAGAGCAGCCAGTCACTTAAAGTCAGTCTGCTAATAAATGTGTTAATACATGTGACATGTGCAGCACTTTGACAATGTATTGTGATTTAAGGGATATATAACAATAGCCGAACAGGTTAAGTAGCAAGTTTTCAGGGCTAACATAGATACATGTTACAACATACACCTATAAATATACAGTATCAATCAATTCCCAGAAGCCTAAAAAACAGATGATCTAAGAGAAGGAATTATTTTTATGAGAAATAAAAAGTGGATTTGTATCTTTTTTAGAACTCTCAATTGGTTCCTTGTCTTAATATCAAATCCCCACACTGACCTTTATGTACACTGCATTCCAAATTATTATGCAAATTTAAATTAAGTGTCATAAACATTAAATATGTAGTTATTCAATCAAACTAATGGATGGTATTGTGTCTCCGAGCTCTTTGGAACACTGAAATCTATCTCAGACACCTGTGATAATTAGTTTGCCAGGTGAGCCCAATTAAAGGAAAACTCCTTAAAGGACCCATTGCGTGAAAATAAAGTATTTCTAGTTGTTTTTGGCATTTGTTTGGTAACGCCCCTATGAGGATATGGCACCTACATAGTATTCAGCAAAATATACAAGCTAAGGAACTGATGTTGATCGCCAGTACACAAACCGTAAGTACAAGTTTAACGTTGACCAAATCTGTAAATCTAGTTTCTGATACAGTAACTGGTAGGCTACCGTAGCGTAAACAAGTTGAGTCTGCAGGACAGGTATATTATCAAGAGTGATGTGCACATCAATAACTACATTAGATGAATATACTGTAGGCCATTGTTCAGTAACTGTAAATGGATTATAAATAGGATGCTTAAATAATGTTGTGTTGATTTACTTAACCTAAACATTGCTTGTTGATAAAGACGCACTCACAAAATTGAATCCCCTGCCGGAGACGGATTGCTGTTTTTGATAGAAAATAGAATGTCTTTGTTTAACTTTAACGTTTCTTGTTTAAGAGAGCACAAGTTCAATGGATGCAAGAATTGTGAAGATGATATCAAAGAAGGGGTCCTATGTTAACGTGTAACCTGCCCTGTTAAGATGTGTTTGATTAAAATAGCTTTTGATTTCAGTAAATATGACCTCCTAATGCTGCAAATTCAACAAATTACTAATTTAAGTTCTATACAAGCTATAAAATGTTTTGCAACTCTGTTGTGCATATTAACTTGGAACAGTGCATTTTGATTTTTTTGTTTTGTTTAAAAAATACTGTTTTAATTGGGTGTATTTTTTTCCAATTAAATTCGACTTATACCCCAACGGTTGATGACTTGAAAATTATACTGACTGTCATTTGCATTGACTATTTAAGAAAATTAGTGTAAAATATAATTTGATAAGTGGGTGACTAGACCAGAAACCACATTTCACTTTTATTGCGGTATTTCTCAGAAACAAACTCCTAATGTGTCTGTATGTTTATCACTGTCATCATTGGTAGTATTGTGAAGTCCCGTTTGTTCTAAAATGTAACTCCTTGTATAATGTATATAAATAATCTACTACAGAATTTTGAGTTTGTAAACTTAAGTAACACGAGAACAAGCTAGTGTGCATGTATTTTATGTTTTTATAAAGCTTAATTAGTGTTAATTACTATTGCACCTTGGCCCGTGAGAAACATTGTTTTGTTATTTGCAAGGAATTTTATAGAAATTGGTGATTTTTAACATTTCTCTAATCAAATTAACACCTATGGGAAGACAATGTTGAGGTAGAGAAGCTACAGAGTTGAGGATTTAACAAAAGGTCTGTTATCACTTGAAGACAAGCTATCAAAGTATTTCCCCACCCACTAGAAACCACTAGTCCTTGTGCAAAAAGGCTAATGTGTTTGATGTGCACTCTGATTTCCACCACACCCATGATGTTGTCAAACTGTAGAACAAAGAAAACCCCATTAACATTTCTGAGTGATCACTGTACGTTCTTCTCAATGTATCCTAATTCAGCGTGGACCAGACTGAGGTCATTTAACAGCAATACTTCCCAGCGCAGCAGCACTGAAAACAGTGATTCTGTATGTGTAGTTGGCTGGTGAGAGCGTACCTGGGTAATAGAAGGGGGCTCCAGTCCACCACTTCTTCACATCTACTGTGTAGTAGACCAGAACCAGCACCACAAAGGCAAAACAGGCCAGTGTCGTCACATAGGACAGAGACCTAGGAGTCACATCACATATTGAAGGGGCATTTCATTTTACAGTAAAAATAAACATATTTCTGAACCGGGCTGTCACTTTGTCTATAAAGAAAACATGGTTTTACTATTAGGTGATGTCCCTAACATTGAAGGAAATATCCCCGAGGGTCCCCAGCATGGTAAAGTATTCTTCTTAATCACATTACAGTCTCAATGGGCTACACAGGCCCACAATTCAAATAGAAACAAATTACACCTCATTCACCTGTTCCTCCCACAAGTAAACTTCTGTAAACCATATGACAGTAAAACAAGTGGAAGAAATCTATAAGGGACATATTAAGGGATATATAAACCCAATTCCTACAAAGAAGATCTAGCCATACTAACACCATAGAAAATCAAATATGTTTAGGTATCAGTAACCACCAACATAACCACAACCAGAGGAATAACTAGTACAACTGTGAGGGACAGTCATTTTACCATAGGTTCTTGTTGACTGGAATAAAGCCCTGGTCTCTGGAACAGTTGGTAAGAATTGCTGATAGTACTCCCTGTGTGAAAACACGATAAGATTTGAGGTGAAAGGCATACAAAACTGAAGTGAGATTTTACAGTGCTTTGCAATGCAGTGAATCACTACTCAGGCTTATATGTCCTATGGAGGAAATGAGGAAACATCATTTGCCTACCAAAACAAGGCCCCATATGAGAAACCTGGACATGATTTTCGAGTGGAGGTCTCTGTAGTGTAAGAATATTTTTCCTGCCTGGCAAGACCAAAAACAAAATGCAACAGAAAAAAAGTTATGCTTTTCTCCAGACAAGATTATATTCTCCTAAAGAGAAAAAATAATAAATAACATGTAATTTCTGAGTCATATAAGTAGTCAAACTTCACCAACCTGTAATCCAAGAAAAGCCATGAGGATGGAGTTGATGCTGCCTAGAACCCCTTCTGGGTCATAAGGCATGCGAGTCATGTAAATCACCTTTGTTAAAGGAAAATATTTGACACATTATAAGATATGGCACCTGTCAAGTCCTGTGAGAAAACAATGTGTCTGGTTCAATGTTAGTGTGTGTTGTTATGTTTCTTCTAACAAATATACGTATATTTTACCAGCTATGGAATAACGGTCAACTGAAAATACATATGAACTTGATATGATAACTATTAACTACAGATGCTGTACAGACACATTCAGCATGATTATAATAAATTAATATTCATTAAATAGTTAAATATTTTCTTTTAGATACAAATAAGAAGAGCAAGGTAGGAATTGTGTACTGTATGATGTTTAAACTTTAAGAATAACAATTAATCATTAATGGAAAAATGTTTATATTAAAACATTGTCAGTTCTAACTGACTAAACACTGAAATGATTTCTTTGTCTAATTGACATATTCTTTTATCATAAACATTACTAATGGGTACATTCATACATTATATTATGACCGCTAAATCTTGTTTCTGATATTATCCATGTATTAAGGGTTTGTCACCGTATCAATAACTGCTGTAAACCATGTCCAAATCTAACAGCAGACTGTAGTTTCACCGGTGTCAATGTTTGAACAGTAAACTTTCCTTTAACTAACATTAAAAAATTACAAGAAATAATAAATTAAAATAAGATGTTATTGTTGTTATTTTGGGTGTGTGGTCACCATGGTAACTGACCCGTGAGGAGGGGGTCTGGTAGATGTGGCTGTCCCCCAACAGCCAGCGGTCTATGTGGCCAGCTGCCCCACCCGTGCATTTGGGGTACAGCCCCATGTCCCCGATCCCACCGGGACCCAGATAGCCACTGTAACACAGAGCAGTGTAACTACACATTGTCTCAGACACACACCGGACAGACTTAATGGAACACAGTGTAGAACTAGTCAGTAGTTTTTGCTACTGTGGAGGGGTATATGGTCTTCCTGTCCTGTAAAATGAACAGGATAAGTCCCCGTCCACACAGATGAACAGGGACTGTCTAACTGTGAGATATAAGTTCACTAATTTGTGTCCAATTAGACTTCTCTTATCGTTCACCTTGGATGGCCAGATGGGAGTTAGTCGCTCTTCCGACTTGGACGGTGTGTTCATGTGCTTTTAATTGGAATGTGGAAACAACATGGTCGCTACAAATATGTTTAGGTCAATTTACATAGACAGCAACTAACTATACCATATTACAAATTACGTTCGCAATATGATAAGAGAATTTGCACCATTAAATTGGGAGTAGTAGGAAACTCATTTTTCAGATTATTCCGACACCACACGAATGCAGGATTAGTGTATGAATGTTTTGCATTATAACAAAGACAAATGTTGTGTGAATTAAGATGTTCTCTGTACTGGCCAGAAGCTAGAATGTTTATCCTTCATTTGTAGCACTCCTTCACTGTGAAAGACGCAAATTCCTTCAGCTTCCATGGTACAAATAGTCTGCTGTTGCAGGCGTGGACACAAAGAGTACAGTACAGTGCATAAAGTGCAGACACACATACAATATGTCACTATGACATTACACAAATCTAAAACTGTCACAAAAGAGAAAAAAAATTAACAGTAAAACTAAGTAACGCACGCACCCACACACTTACGTCGGGCAGCCTGGTACAGGCAGCAGAAAGGTAAGGAAGAGCCAGAATATCTCCAAGAGTAGCATGATCAGCCATGCTGGCCAGTAGAGCAACATCTCACTGACAGGGTACCACCAGGCATCCTGGGTAATACAGTAAACAATGCAGGCTGGGTATTGCGATATGACACATATTATGATACATTACAATACAGAAAAACTTGAAATAGAGCTAAAACTAAAATTAAACAAAATAGAATATGCTTAATGAAAAGTGTATTGGTTATTGAGCTGTGTCCTTCATTTTCTCTCTCATCTATTCACTGTCTTGTTCTGTAATGTATATGTTCTTTGTGCTTAAGTAAAACACCTTTTTCAATGCATCGATGTTAGTGGTTTAAAAAAACCCTAGTATCTGGGTTTCTTTGCACAGCCCCACAATACAGTATTATCACACAATTTATCCATCCATCCATCCATCTTCTTCCGCTTATCCGGGGTCGGGTCGCGGGGGCAGCAGCTCAAGCAAGGGACCCCAAACTTCCCTTTCCCGAGCAACATAATCAAGCTCTGACTGGGGGATCCCGAGGCGTTCCCAGGC
>JAODLL010022725.1:0-16095 GCA_026546735.1 Forbesichthys agassizii
TGTGTGTGTGTGTGTGTGTGTGTGTGTGTGTGTGTGGACATATACCGGCCGTCTCAAATCTCCTCCTAATCTAGCTATAATTGCCTTGTGAGCCTCATGTCTGCCTGTTAATACTTCATCTTCCACATGACCTTCTTTCTTAATATTCACCTCCACGACAGAAGAAGAACATTTCACAGTTCACAACCTAGACACAAACTAGAGCTTTCGGCAACAAAGAATAAATGCCTAGCCTACGCCATTATGTTTCTGAGATGAGGGACTCCAGTTTATAAAAAGAAGCTAAACCATTTACAGTTACAGCATTTAGCATTTCATATAAAAAGCTCCAAACTACTGGTATACATGCATGCTAAGACAAGAACAGCAGATAATGTATATATTATTAACTGTTTGAGAGAGAGAGAGAGAGAGAGAGAGAGAGAGAGAGAGAGAGAGAGAGAGAGAGAGAGAGATCACATACAGTCCCATACACAGGACACATAGGCAGACAGATTACCGTGCTCCTAACTGTCGCTATAAAACCTGAGCTTGGGGGGGCAGTGTTGTTCCAGAGAGATTAAGAAGTGAAGATGAGCAACAGATGCCATCTGGGCCTTCAGGCAGGCAGGCTACAGTCAGTAACACCTTTCCATCGCCCAGGAGACAGTGAGGGGCGTGTGTCACTCATGCACGTGCACTCTGTCTATGGAAAGGTCTCAGGAATAGGAAAACAGTCAAATTGGAGAGATTGGAGTTCCTTCGCATTTTTGGCCGCATCTACATTCAGATCTGAGCAGGTATGCATATCTCCAGAGACAATAGTTGTATGTGCAGTAAAACATTCATAGTGTGGGAATAGTGGCTGTAGAGCCTACACTGTGTCCATTTTGTAAACATAAACACAGGGGAATTTAGAAAGGGAGTGAGAAGTCACTGAAACTTTCTACTGGAAGTAAACTGAGATCGTCAACCACACAAATAAATCCATTATCTGTAGTTCAATTAAATTACGTCCAAAATGAAGAGAAAGTAATTTGTTTTCAATAAGTGGAGAAATATTAGCAAGCTACCCAATTGTAATTTCAGTGGGCTGGTAGCTGAATGCAGTGTATCCTTCAGCTGCAGCCAATAGGAATTCAGCATGGCTACACAGGTCCAATGGTGTTAGGGATTAGCAAGTGAAGCTAACTCAGCGTTGCCAACTCTCACGCTTCAGGTGTGACACGCATGTCCTGGCTCACGCTAGCACAAAAAAAAGAAAGAATTACCCTATTGGCTTTAATGCATCTCATGCCAAAAATACAGCTGTTGGTATTTTTTGTCAATATTAACGATTCTCACCCCAAGTCAGCCTTCAAAGTTATATAGGTGAATGTGACTGTTCCTGAATCTAGTTATACTTCTATTATTGGTGCATTTTCTACAGTAATTAATTTCCAATTATGAAGGAGAACAGCAACTGTGTAGTGAACCCCTGCTGTGTGTGTGTGTGTGTGTGTGTGTGTGTGTGTGTGTGTGCTCGTGCGTGCGTGCATGTAGAAGATGGACCACCACCTCCATGTGCCCCCTCCATCTGTCACCTGGCAGGCTGTGATCCAGCCCCCCCCCCCATTTGGGCCATGCCAGGGGGTGAGCCACCCTGCTCCATGTCACTTTAATGGGCATGGGGCCGAGGGTAACGGCTCTGTGTGTGTGTGTGTGTGTGTGTGTGTGTGTGTGTGTGTGTGTCTCTACAGTGAGGCTTTGAAAGCTGATGCATAGCCGTGGTCAACTGGGTCCCCACCAGAGAGCGTGACCTTTGGTGACATGCTCCCAACAGACGGAGAACCAGCCCGACAGACTCCCTCCCCTCCCTCGAACCCCATGCCAGAGGTCATTAAGTGGGCCGGTGACCCGCGACGGCAGTCATTACTGCCCGGTGCATGGCAGTGGCTGTAGTGTGATGAGGCCCGTGTCAATACGAACCGCCCGGCTCGCTCCACTGGCCGTTACGTAGCGTGCCGCGGGTCAGCGGCTTCGGGGGCGCGGAAGAGAGAGAGAAAGTGGGTGCGCTGGTCTGGGGGGACCAGAAGGGCAGCAGACATATTGTCAGACTGTAATTACAAGACAGTGTCCATTCACTGAGGCAATCAGCTCCATGGTGTGTGCGTGTGTGTGTGTGTGTGTGTGTGTGTGCGAGCGCACGAGTGTGTCTCATAGCCGCAACAAACAACATGTTCCATCCTTTGGTATCCTGCTACTTAACATTCATAGCAATTTCCATCCTGGTTAATCCTATATTAAAACCACAAGAGCCCGTGTCAGGTCTGCATGCAGGCGGCCAGGCAGGCAGGTTCCCATCTGTTTCGCTGCTTAGCTTTTTGCCTTTCATGGCGTCGGTGGCGGCCAGACTTTGACGCGGCTGGTTGATGTGTTCGTTCTGGCCTCTCGGGTTTGGGCGCCGGCACATTTGTGTTTACGTGTGTTCGCACCTCCGTACACACACGTACGTGCGCGCATCTGAGAGTCGGGTGAAAAAGAGTAGCACACAGGCCCGCCACCCAGCATGCAAAGCGGCAAATCACGAAGCTAAGCGGAGCCGAGGGTGTCAATTAGGAAATGGCCTGTGAAATGGCTTGATAACGCAGTTACTTCTCACGTAGTTGATCCCCGATTCATGTAAAATAACATATTTAGGACAGGGTGACGGGTGGGTTAACAGCACATAAGGGGAACCTGCATCTTTGGCTGCTAGCGGTGGAAATTAAGCAGCTGCCAGCCGCTTGAAGATGAGCTCAGGGAGAAAATATCACGCGGGAACATTGAAGTACTCTTGCACTCTTGAAAAACTCAAAAGCCAGCTAATAGAGTTACGACGATTCACTGCACACAGGCAAATAGGAGGAAACTTTGACAGCCTGTGAAATATAAGCTCACCTCATGAGGTGTAGGCTACTCAAACGGACTAACTTGGGTTATTTACTGTAAATTCTTGGGACTTTTTACATTTTACACAGTGGTGCATGTGTTATGAATGCGCAATGTGCTTCGTCAATATGCAATGTGCACTGCTTCTGAGCAAAAAGCAGCTCGTAATTCTGTATGCAAGTGAAATTACAGTATGTACGCAAGTGAAAAGTGTTTGTTCAAGATCGTAAATGAGGAACATTTTGTATACCTTCAGAACTGGAATGGAAATGAAACAGGCATTTTTCATCATTATGAAAATAATTTGACTTTTTCCTGATCATTTTCAACTGACTTTATTCTGATATAGGCCTACTTTTTGGTTCTAGTGACATATTCTCTAAATTGTGAAAATTGTCCTCATGTCTCTCTTGCCATTTTGTGAAATTATGAAAGAGGATATGCTTGTTGGCAGATGGTGGTATTGAATGTAATTCCTGACTTGCGATATCTGCCGATTTATTTGGTCTCAAGAGAAATAACCACTTTTTGTTAGTTTCACTCCACATATAATGAATTCAAATTCCAATTCTTATCTGCTTCACGAGAGATAACTTCTCTACTGTCCGTTAGTTGTTAGAGTTATGACAAGCACACACACAGACACACAGATAGGGGCAATGCAAAGCTAAAACTCCCATCCATTTGAAGGGAAAGACACAATAACATAATTGACAAACGATTCCACTTCAAAAGCATATGATGTAATTGTCTGGATGTAGCCTATGCTTTGGTTCCAACCAATCAAAGGACATTTACACAAAAGGTATTTAGCACCGGTCTCTAACCCTTACATGGTTTGCACAATAACATCCGTTTATGGTTAGCCCATCGGCCTTCCTCATGCTAAAATTGTCTTTATTTCCCAGCTATACATTATTCCCTGTAATAAACAGTCAATTCAGGTACATTTATCAACATATATCCCTACTCTTTATTAAGCCAGCCATGGTAATGAGATGCTATGAGTCTGCTCTATGATTTCATCCGCACATCAATATATTCATTGACTCTGGCTGTCTCCTGTTAAGGGCTGTAATTAAGGGTTTTTAGCGGCCTAGCCATGGGTAATCTTGGGCCAGTTAAAAGCCTTAATGCCAGCACTGAGGGACTTAATTGGTAGTGTCATTTATATGATTAACGGCCAACAGGGGTCTGCCACCTAAAAACCACTTTCTCTTCACTTCTACCACTTCATTAGAGCAACTCTGGCCTCTAATGAAGACCAAAATGTGTTGATACAGTAACCTTGTTGATATCAGGAGATTGTATTTTCTGGGATTCCATTCAGCGATTATCAATCAATGTTATTGCCATGTAGCCTTCAGGCAAGGGAGCCAAGGCAGTGTTTTATGCTAATTTATGCTTATTTGAAATTCTTGGGATGGACAAAGGGAATCATTTGTGAATATCATTAAGCTCACAAAGCATCTTGGAATAGCATCATAAGGGAAATTAAAAAGACAGTGAAATGTAGATGGCTGTCATTTAGATGAGTGTGGCCTCCGGTAAAATCTAATACTTGGGAAAAGCCATATTTGTCAGTGATATATGCATAGTATAATTTCACTACGTATGCAATGCGCTAGATTTTATGTGTTGTGGTAATGATGTGCGATAATGATAACACAAGGTCAAATGTACATTGCAAAATACATTTTTAAAATGAGTGGCTCAGTCTACTCCCAATTACTTTTTATTACATTTTTATTTATTATTTATTTTTATAAACATTTTCAGTGTAGACTTTACTGACTGTAGAACTGAAGAACAGATGTTTGTGCTGGAGAGGGCACTAAATAGATTAGTAAATAGTTTAGTAAATAGTTTCAAATACAATAGAGAAACACAGCTGTCTTAATCATCGAGGGCCAGTCTCTGCTTCAGACATTTCATTAAAAAAGCCCTGGCCTAACCTTTGCACAGCAACTGCTGAGGAAACACATGTACGTAAAGTGTGTTGCTTTATTGATATAATGCTCCAATGAGAAAAATATCGCACTTCTTAGAGCGCTCTCAGCTATGGTGTCCGGGTCGCTTTGTAATTAAAAACGAGAATTATCTCGTTCTGAAGGAGAAATGCGACATTCCATACCATAAATGCAGTCAATTTATTCATTGAGTGCGTGCGTGAGTGCGTGCGTCCGCGTGTATGTGTCCTCTTGCGATCAAGATTACGATGTGGGTTATGATGACAATCTCAAGCAGGGGCCATTACGGTAACCATGTCCACAACTGAATATGTCTTCTTGTGGGCAATGCCTGTCCCTTCTTAACACACACACTCCTCCACTCCCACTGCAAAGGCAAGTGAATGACACACACACACGCACACACACGCACAACTTCACAGATGGTCACACAACTCAGATCCATATCTGAATACATAATCACAAAGAGCTGTGTGTGCGTGCGTTGCGCTGGTTCCTTGCCCTCCTCTGCCCATGCGTGTTTCCTGTTTTGCTGCAATGCAGGGCTCTGATAGGGTAAATCAAAGTCAATATGTCACGCCTTCCTGCCGCAGAGGCTCTGCTTCTGGGGTCTCATGCACAGTTGCTTGCCTGTGTGAGTCTGGAGTAAAGAGCAGCCAGTTCAGGTCTTGGGCTGTGCACAGATGTCACTTTACCGTCAGACGGAGGTGCGGGCGCACGCAGACACACACACACACACACACACGCACGCACGCACAGAGTGAAGCTTATCGCCTCACATCAGTAGCGGCGGTAAATTGATTTCCTACATTATCATAAACCAACTGATTTTGTGGGCCGCTGCACTCGCTGCTCTCTCAATGCTGAAATTTCCTCGAGCCCACTTGGCATTTGTGTGTGTTTTCATACATTCGGAATGTGCTCGTCGGCGTCCACACTGGACAGGGTTGGGGAGGAGGGGGGGGCGGGGCCAGGTGTGTGCACGCGTAGCATTGGCTGTAGTGCATTAGTAGATAAGTTCCCATCCTATTTCCGCTACCTGCGGGCACAGTCCTTGCTGTCTGAAGAACTCCAATTACTAAGGCCTGTCCTTATCTCAGCCTATTCTCCTCCCATGTGTCTCATCGCCAGCCACGGGCCTCTAATGAATTCACCCACATCACATAGCAGGTTTAATGGCCACAGGCCCATGCAAAGTGACACAGGGAGGACTTCTGTGATAGCGATCATCGTATAGCTCCCCTCTGCTCTGCTTTACAACCGGTACCTTCTTTGCACAGTGGAAATATATAAACAGAGAATGAACTGAAACAATGTGCGCGGTTCAAGAATCGGTGTTGTCATCGTGTTGCTTTGTGTATACTCCCGGGAATGAACTCAAGTGATGCCAAAAGGTCGGTCGGTCTGTCGAATATGCTATGGGTTTCATTTCTACAGATCACACGTCTAGGTGTGCGAGCATGAGAAATGTATGCATCACTGTTAGAAATGATTTAACCACAGTGTTTTTCATTGGTTATTAACAGGTGTTTGGTGTTCCAAATATAATCTTTTCCTATTTCTGGTCAGAAAGTGACAAAGTACCGTCACTCAGCTGTTAATGCAATGGATTTATGATAACACATTTAGCAACAAACTCACTTGTTCCAATTTCTTTGTTTACCTATGTAGTAAAATGTTGTACTTGCTTGACTAAGTGCGCCAATATTTCACTTTGTTCAAAGAGGGGATTGAAAAGTTTTTTCAGTATATCCACTGAATGTACACACGCAAGCACACACACACACATACACACACAGTATCACATGGTGAGGTGGAAACAATGGTTGCTGTAACCATTGTTTTTACCTCACAATTTCACTGCTGTTTTCTCAGGTGAAATGCAAGATGTCAAATCACACAATAAATAACGTCTCAGCGGATAAAGGAAAGAAGTCCAATAGCAATGGAAACACAAAAATATTGTGTTTTCATAAAAGGCAGAGAAAGAAAGCGGGGACAAGGAACATACTGTAAGAAGGTGTCTACATACATGCAGACAGACAGACAGGCAGGCAGTATGTTTATGTTAATGTGGAGGGGTGGCATTAAGGCAGCAGTTTTGAGGGACATAGGACCCACAAGAAGGTCAGAAGATGATGAGATGAAGCATTTTCAGAATTTTACTAAAGTGTACACATTTTTTAAGATAGTTAAGCCATCTACAGTAGCTGGACACATTTATTGTTATTGGTTTTTCATATGTCGTACAGCTTCAATAAGCATGCTTTTATGATGTATTACAGGTAGGCTTGTTACATTTTGACACCACAAAAAATATAGCGAGACAGGAAGAACGGAAAAGGAATGTGTGAAAAATGAGAAGGAAAGCGAGCCCGAGACAGGGAGAGGAGGAGCAAGAGAAAATCTCATAGTGAATCGACTCTCAACGTTTCTTTGGAGGTCTGTTCTTCCTGTCTCATGCCATATGTATGGTAATTGCCCCGCTGGCTTTAATCATGTGTTGAATTGGCAAAAGAAGACAAAAAAAAAAAGCAGTAAAACGTTTCCGCAGCAATGGAGAATCGATCGCTCGCAGGCGGGAACACGCACGCTTGCAGGCGGGAACACGCACGCTCGCAGGCGGGAACACGCACGCTCGCAGGCATCAGGGCAGCTAACAGGGGTGCTAATTGCAGGGATGGCCAGGTGGAAAACAGGAATGAAATAAGGCAGGATGTGGAGGGAGGGGTGAGAGGGATGGGAAGTGAGGAGAAACATATAGGGAGATGAGAGAGGGACATCTGGGCACAGACCTCCATCTTGGCTCGCAGAGAGTCAGCTGGTTGGCGGGAGAGTAAGAGGAAGGCCTAATTGTTTCTTCAAGGGTGTGACTGGCGCCCCCCTCGCCAACAGAGCACGCGTATGTTTGAACATTTGCCTTTCGCTGTTGGCCCCAAGTTAGCGGCCCCACAGTGCACAACAAGACCTGGGGTTTGTCGCGGAGACCGAAGCCACATCCGCTATGCAAAACAATGCACTGGGCATCTGTTTCACAGAGCCCAAAGAAAAATGCTTTTCATAACATTACAGTGTCTCCATTCACTACATTTACACATCACCTCATACGAGGTCTGAGTAAGCCTTTGAAAAGAAAAAGATGATTCAGGGCAGGACTTGCAGTTGTTCAAAACAAATATTGATGAATATTTGTGTGTGTGTGTGTGAACGCGCGTGTGTGTGCGCGCTACAGCTATCGTTGCTTTGCACTCATCTGATGCTATCTGATTAGAGGATGAAGGTTTCCGGTTATGGCTGCTCTCTTTATTAGCATGATTAATTAACCCTCACAATCAGGGAGGTCCTGGTATGGTCCTGGCCCCTTATCTGAGATTTAGAGATTGCTGGGGAGGGGTCTAGTATGGGACTGGGGGACTGGTAGCTTGGGGTGAAGCTGCAGGTCAACTCATTCATTAAGGCCGTATTAGACTCCTTTTGTGGATTAGGGGTGTCAGCAATTCCGGGGGTCTATTACAGCAGGGTTAACCCCTCTGGGGAGAGGGGCTTAAGTGGAAAACAGGGTCTGTTGGACTGGAGAGAAAAGGCTCGTCCAGAACAGAGAGCCCAAATGGAGTCTGACAGACAAGGTGTGACAAGGTGTGACACAAGAGACCTTGCCGGTTTAACAGGCCCTAATGGCCACAGCGGGTTAGCTAGCTACGTTGGCTATCCACGTTAGCTAGCCCGCAGCGGCTCTGCCCGCGTCACAGTTTCCAATCGATACCCTCACATCACCTAGCTTTAGACTCACGTCTGATGGCCTCCCTTGCTCATTAAAATGCCATTTTCCCACCGGCAGGTTTCAAATTGAGTTTGGGCACGTTTAATATTCCACCGCATCAGTAGCTCTGGGCTGCGGCTGGGTGCTGCGGGACATTATTTATTGCTTAAGTATAGAATATTAGATTGTGTCGTTCATCCCAACGTCATAACGCCACGCGTCAATAGTCATAAATCTAAAGACAGACAGACAGTGATTTATCATGGTGTGATACAAAACAGAAGACAAGTGAGTTCTTCATAAAGTTGTACAGGCTGTTAAATATGGGTGAATAGGATGGTTTCACTGGTGGTGGGGGCGATTTATCCACCTACCTAAAATTAACCATGACAGTCACACCAATATGCTACAGTACATAAGCCATTTACTCTACATAATACTGTATTTATTTCATACAGTATTGTCTATTATACTGTACATGTGCTAATGTTTGAGAATGCAATAAAAATAACCAGTTTCTTACTGCACCAAAACAGAACATTTGCATAAAACTCACAAGAATAAAGAATGTTTGGTACATTTTCAAAATGTACCAGCTGTACTCGTTTAATAAACATCTACGGGCCATCTGTAGGCCAATTGTCCGTACTTTAAACTGGTGATGCAGAAGAAGAGTAATCCAAAGGGGCAGACATCCACAGGTGTCCAGCAAAATGTCAGCCTTTTCGCTTACATGCAATTCAACATAAATGTAGACTTTACATTCCTGCTGTTTTGTCATTATACCTTGTGGAAACACTGGATGTTAGTTAAACGCTTTTGGAACAAGGCCAAGTAAACAGTTTACAGAATGATGATTAACCAAGCAGCAACAGGTGTTAAACTAAGTGTTACCTTCTCTAAATAGAGTTTCATAGTCGTTTTTGTTTTAGTACAATATGTAAAGTTTTGAGGGGGGCAGGCAGATAAGGAGAGTAACAAAAAATATGTTTAATGCATTACCACCAGAACTGGGCGTACAGATATATGGGTGATCTGGATAAGCACCCATTATTTTCTTGACCATGTAGATGTTTTCATCCAAAGTACAATTTTGTATGAATAATTAGATGTCTCCATCCAAAGTGCCGTTATTTATGAATAATTAGCAGTTATGGCTGGAAAAGAACCACCTAGCCTAGACCACCAGTCATATCCTGCCCTGCTAATCCCATCCTCGCACACATCCCTCAACATTGAGGGTTAAACTGAAACCACCATCAAACACGACACCGCTGCTGGATGACAGCATCGCGGTGAAACAGCCCGGCGGACGAACAAGCCCCTGTACGTCTGTGTGTGAAGGTACGGGAGGACGTACATGACTAGACGTGCAACACAATCTGTGCTGCAGCAGAAGCAGAGCGCTTGTAGACATTCTGATGGGTGCCAGGATGAGAGCTTTTAATTACAAACCCACCTAGTCTTCGCAGTTAACAGCGTGGGCCCTAATAAACAGTAGCGCCTATCTCAAACTCATTTAGGAGGGAGATGCCACATCTGTGATTGCATTAATCAATGCTACTGGTGCTATAAGGGACCGTGGCACCGTGATGGATTCTCTGCTCCTCGGCTGATACATTTAGGAGAGCTTGATATGGAATCAAATCTGATCATAGACTGGATGATTTACAATCTCTCCTCTTACTAAAAGTGCAGTTGGGGTGCACTTGAGAGAGGTGTCTAACCTCAAGCTACTCCGGTGTAGCAATAGCAGTGTTGTGGCCAACAATTAGATTGTGGTTGAACCGGACAGTTGCTCTGAGTAACGTTTGTGCCAGAAAATGGAGTGCAGCGGTTTGATTAATTTGCTAAAGAAATCTCCAAAGCTCGTTATCGAGATTAATATGGAGTGGTGAGACATCCACATCAGAAACTGGAAATAACCTTGATCTGTTGATGCAACAGAAGGCCTGGAAATGTTCACCACCTTTTTCCAGAAGGTCGATGTGTGCATAATGGGCTTGCTGCCTGAATATAGAGAAGAGGCCGGTCAATGGTATTGGATATACTGTATCGCTCCTTCTGTAAGAATTACATTTTCAACTGGATACACTTGTATGTTTGTTTTGGAAAGTGTCACCCCCCCCCCCCCCCCATCAACTGCAGACATTATTAAACAAACGCAGATGGCATCCAAACTCAGGGAACACGAGGCGTACACCAATCAGTTATGGCAGTTTTAACGTTTTCAGTCTCAACGTTTTAACAAAAGATCCAAAAATTATTAAACTATTCTTAAAATCAGATCGAATCATATCTCTTTGCAGATTAGGCGGTTGCTAATGGCAGCATGATATTGGGTTGATATGGCTTGGGCCATATTTTCAGCATCTCTATCGCATCCCACAACTTTATCAGTTGAGGCCTCATCTGTGCCACTGTGGGAGCCCACATCGCTGCTATCAGAGGCTGTGGTAGCTGCTGCGTTAAGCTTTAATGAAGAATAGATTAGGCCATTATGATGCACAGCACATAGCCTTCTCACACTACAGGGAAGGCCCATAATGCTGATCTCGCACAAACACAGAGTCTCCGGGGGGGTGTTTTGGCCTGACTCGATGTTTACGATGACATTTATTGTTGAAACACATTTTGTTTGCTGGCTGGGTGTCACTAATAGCCACGCACACAGACGCACTAGAGTGTAAAACTGACAAGATTAGTGTATTTGAAATGTACACAGTATTAAGGCTTACTGTAAAATAGGCCATATGACTTCATTTTAGACAAATTTATGATTTTTATCAAGCAGCCAGATTAATTTATTTTAAAAGTACCTTTGGATTGTATTATTTTCAGGGTGCTTTTTAAGTTAATCTACAAGCAATGATATGCAAAAATATATTTGATGACCCCCCCCCCCCCCACACACACACACACACACACACACACACACTTCATTGTCCAAAGGTAGGGGTGTATCGTAACCTTTTAAACTCACTATACACTAAACAGAGATCTATTGTTGAGATACACTTGAGATAAGCAGGTTCAAGTGTGCTCCTAATTAACCAACAACAGTCCCTTGCTCTAGAGACTACATGCTTCACATGTAGTATGTCCCCTCCAGACAAATACTGTACGTAGAAAGCACTATAGCCAACATTTCCTGAGAGGCATTTGCACAGTAAATTATTGTAAGCACCTCTTTAAGCATTACACTAATTCAATTGGTACACATCGCCAATGTCTGCATTGATCTAAATATCTGCCTGCTTTAGCGTAGCAGAATCTATTACCTACTCGCGTCTCTCCAGCATAAACAATGGCACCAATACACTTCAAAGCCCTGCAAACAATTCCCCCAACACTCTACCTCCTTATACATTTGTTTGTGTGGCAATAATAGGCGAAACACAATCACGTCCATTCCAAAGTCATTTCCTCTCATCTGAGCCCATCATCATTCCAGCGTCACGCTGTTCTTATTCTGAAAAGGGCAAAAGGTGTGCGTCTTCACAAGACAGCCATTGCCTCGCGTAAAGCCTATAGGCGCGCGCTGTGGCAGGGGCAGAGCGAGATGACATACATCAAACACAGGCCATCTCTGTCAGCGACTAATGATCTTGATAGAACATTAGTTGAAAGGTTTACCAGCTTAATGGGAGAGAAATAAAAAGAGAAGAGAAGCTCGGGGGGGAGGCCAAGAGAGACGAAGATATGCGCTTGTGTGTGTAAAGAGAGGAGTGATATATTACATGGTGCGGTGCGCTGTGCCTTTCATCATCATGGCCTCCCATAAAGTCCAGCCAGTCATGAAATGAGAATGTTAAAACCGAGCTACAAACACACCATACTCCGGGAAACTGTGCCGTCAGCGCGGTCGCGCGCACGAGCGCCATTCTGATTCCTCCGCAGTTCAAACAACGATTTTGCACATTCAGATATGTGACGCAAATGAAAACAATGTATGACTGGGTAGAAAAGGCAGAAGAAGAAAAGGGGGGAAAATAAGGTAATTTCAGAGGTGGCTTTGTGTAGACAGGCACCACCTGCGCTGCAACCCAACATGGACGTGTGGTTGCTGCAGAGCATTAATGATGCTGCCCTTTTGAAGTGACTGGATTTGGAGGAGAATAAACAAATGTGCTCGGCATCTATCAGGCGTTCGCTGCTACTTTCTCGCTTCATCAAGGACGCCACGGAGGAGGAATGGCGTGTCCTCAAATCCTGAAAAAGCCCTTCGACGGTTCATTCCCGCTCAAACCTGTGTCCTTTGCCCGCTATGCTACACTTCATTAGGGAGCCAAACAAATGAATGTGACTTTTACAATCCACCGTGCAGTGGGAGAGGAAGGGGAAAAAATTAACTCATGAGAAAAGGTCACTGTCTGTTCATGCAGCGCGCTCGTGTGTGTGTGCGTGCGCGCGCGCGCGCGCGTGTGTGTGTGCACCTGCACATGCTTGCATAGCGGGTGATTTTGATTCATGTGGAGAGAGAGAGAAACAGAGAGAGAGATGGAGAGAGAGACAGAGAAGTCACGGATGCTTGTCGATGCTTTCTCGCAAACCAACGCACGTGCCGTGCACATACAAACACACACACACGTTGCCTGCCTCTACCTCCTCTGGTTTACTGCAATGCGCCAGTAGTGGTTAGCAGCGAGGCGCTGGGAAAGACAGGCGAGTGAAAGAAGCAGATAGGCAGAGAGAGAGAGAGAGAGAGAAAGTGGGGCAAGCAAGGCAGGTGCTTGTGAGAGGAAGAAAAGAGCAACGCCCAATAGCATGACAGCGTGGACTTCAACTGGACTTCACCTTTATTCCTCTCCCTCGACCCCATCGGATACATTTTTTAATACGGCCTCGTCAATAGCACCTACCCCCCCCCCCCCCCCATCTTACCCCTGACAAATGCATTTTTCAAAACGTGTGGCCATCGATAGTCATTTAGTCTTCATCGTTGTCCCTCGAGGCGGGCCCGGGATCAATTGAGGTGATGAAAATACAGATAATTCAGACGCGGCAATGAACCGCTGCTCTTCTCCGTAACCAACAGATATCAGCACATTCAGCTGTATGGAAAGTCTCTCTCTCTCTCGCTCTCTCTCTCTCTGACTAGCTGGCTGGTGCACTGTAAATGCACTGGAGACTCAATAGGACTACTAGGGTTGTGTGGCGTGACAGAGCCACGTTGCCCGTATAGGGAGCTAATGCTCTGCAGCAGCGCAGATGTTCTGTTATTTGCTAAGCCCCGGTTCACCTGATGTGTTTATGGGTCACACGCATGTCTATCCATACAGGTAATGGTACATGCTTCTGAAATTGGACTGCAGTACGAACGTAAACTAAAGCAAGAAAATGGATATGTAGGATTTACTGTCTGAATACAGTAAACGAACGTATGGGGAGTATGCAACGTGTTAACATTTACGTATGCAAACAGGTGCGAGATCTATGTCACCGTAGGTTATTCATATTTGCCAATTTATGTAACTCGTTCTGATAGAGTTTATCTAATGAAATAGAGCAGGGCTTATGTTATCCACATACTGTAGGTCACTTGCTGAACAAACACTTAGCCCAATCTCACCTTTATCCATATCTGGCCTAATTGGATCTGGACAGCACAAGAGACTACCTCTGTGTGTAAGACAGTGTATGTGCGTGTGTGCATTTGTGCATTTATGTGTGTGTGTGTGTGTGTGTGTGAGTGTGCGCATGTGCCTGTGTATGTGTGCGTGTTTGCATTTGTGCATTTGTGTGTGTGTGTGTGTGTGTGTGTGTGTGTGTGTGAGTGCATGTGCATATGTGTGTGTGTGTACGTGTGTGTTTGTGCGTGCGTGCGTGTGCATGTCAGTGTGCGTGCATGTGTGTACCGGTATCGTTCTCCTGCCATAGTTGTGCCATTTACACCCTAAACTGTAAGACAATTAGAAGCCATGGAGACCTAATTATAAGCAGGGCCCATGCTCCATCTCTTTCTAATGGAGCAGCAGAGCACACCCCCAGGGTAGATCTTCTAGCCAGTTAATTATGCTATTATTCTATTATTCCAGACCAGAGGAAAGAAGGGGGGGGGGGCTGGGGGTCACCCTGACCTCCAGCACCCAGTGAGAGAGAGAGGAGCCACAGTCTATGCCCTCTTCCGGCTCCTCTGCCTTTTCGCCGCGTGACCAAGGCCCAAGCAAAGCCCCGCAGAAGGCAGCGCGCCACGTTGGCCCCGGTCCAAATGGAGTGGGCACACCACGGATACCCCTCCCCCCCTTAATGCTCCGGCCTAATAAATCTGGTTAGTTTGCCGACGACAGCGGAGCGTCTGGCTGCCGTTAACGGTGAATATGAATGAGGCTGGGGTCAGGGAAGCGGAGGCTGGGGCCAGGCTAACATTTATAACCCCTCTCGCTTAAGACGGCCCAATACCGGCTGTGGCCGGCAGGTTTCTCTTACAGCGTGTTGATATGCAGATGTGTTACCAGTGGGGGCTAATAGTCTGGTTTAATGCCTGCCCGGGGAATGTAATTAAAGCTGCTAGCTGATCAGACTAATATTCAGCTAAAATCTGAAGCGTCCCCTCTAAGCCCAATCAATCATAGTTCAGAAGGCTACATGGACTCCGCTGGGCATCTCTAAGATGGATGGCCCAGCCCCCCTCAGCATCATCCTTCAAGCTCCCATAGAGAATGATGTCACTCATGCAGACTATAATGGATCTCTAATGAACTCCAAATCCCGCGCCGGTACACTTACACTGCATTATTGCTGGCCGACCCCTGACCCCCCAGTGGACTAGAGTAGAGAGCGCTAGAGTGCACAGCTAACCCTGCAGAGATTGGACAAATAGTTAATTTATTATACACACACACACACAGATTTGCACAGGTGTACTGTATGCATTATAGAGAGAGAAAGAGAGAGTGTGTGTGTGTGTGTGTGTGTGTGTGTGTGTATGCGTGTGTATTAATCTACCAACCACACTTCTATGCAGTCTTACCCTTAGTCAGTAAGACTCAGGAAGGAAGTATGGAGTGTGGAGTATGTGGCTGTACTGTAGAAACAATACAGGCCAGTTGTACTGTATACAAGGTCAAACAGGCCAGTTGTACTGTATACAAGGTCAAACAGTACAGGCCAGTATGAATTGAGAGTATGCCTGAGGCCTTTCAAAGGTAGAAGACAAGCAGGTAATGTCAAAGGCTGACAATGACTCTCTATAACTCTAACACACTATAATATAGCACTTGACAAATTCCCACCGAAAGTTAAATAAATGATACACTCTTAGATGGGCATCCAACTGTCCCGTGCTACTATAAAAGAATATAAAACACTGTTTTCTATTTAGACAAATTCCTCTATCAAGGACAGAGAAACTCAACAATGTGTGTCAGGAAGGGAGGAGGCGCGAGGGTTAGGGGGAGAGAGACAGACGGCATGGTAAAGGAGGAGCAGCAGAGTTCAGCTAATTGCCCGATGATGGAATTTTAGTGTCTTCTT
>JAODLL010022743.1:0-25403 GCA_026546735.1 Forbesichthys agassizii
TATATATATATATATATATATATATATATATATATATATATATATGTATGTATGTATGTATGTATGTATGTATGTATATATATATACTCTATCCAGGGATGTTAAAAGAACAATGTAATTTTTTTGGACTTAGTTTAAGCTAACTGTGTAATAACAATGACATTACTCAACCACCAAGCTTACACTATCTATCCACAGGGAGGGAGAAGAGGTTAAAACCATCTGAATGAGACATGTATCTGTAACTGCCACTGGATTCATTGTCTTTTAAATATGTATTTACTATATACAAGAACACCCTTTAGGATTTCTGCTAAAAAATGTATAATCTTAATGTCTTCCTTGTATTTTTTTTATTAACATTAATATTTGAGATAATATAATTATAAAGATAATTAGGATTTGCAAACCATGAATGCTAAATTGGCAAGTCTGTGTTTTATAAGACATACAGTTGCCATGGAATTGATACAGAGATATTATACTGTGTACGATGACGAACTCCTCCCTCACAGCGTAATAAAAATAACTCATTTCAAACAAGCAAGTCACTTTGCAGTAGCAAGTTAGGGCAATATTGGTGTTTTGAGGGGAGCTAGTGGAACACAATGTTGGATTGTCCCTTTAGATTTAAACTTTAAATTTGTGTTGGCAAACTGCAGTCTTGAAAATACTATTGTGCAGAAGTTCATGCATGCTGAAAAATGTTTAAGCTGTAGTATGAGGGCTGGTAAAAAAACTGACGTCACTAATTTGCTCAGCGATGTCACTGATCGGTTAAGACAAATGACTCAGCGTAGCGACGATACCGCAATGCCTGGTTTCATATGGTTTTCTTCCATGCCTCCTAATCTAACAGCATGTGGCTGTGTTGCCCTACTGTGACATGTTCCCTGTGTGGAACAACATCGCCACATTTATCTTATCCACCAGCCCCGCCCATGACAGCGACATGGCAATGTCTCGCAATTCAATTAATGGGTGGCAAGGACACGACCAATACAAAGTTATTGCTTCCTTATTAGAAAATGTCCAGGTGACAGTTAGGGGCTATGGAAGTACACTTTTTATTTTGTATGCTAGCCGGAGCATTTTACGGAGTCATTCCCGATTTCTAGCCAGCTTGACTAAATAAACAGTGTAAAATGTAATTGCTGCATACAGTACAGTGCATGAGACCCAGGCTACAAGCCAGGAACTTTAAATATCTGTCTGTAGCAAAATGCCTCCTCTAACAGTCTAGTCTAATGAGATGGCATATTGAAAAAGTCACTCACAGTTCTTCTTTTCTAAGAGCATCTAGTTCATCAGCTTCTGTGAATACATAATGCAATGCCACATGATTTGATAGAACATGGACTGTGTTAGCTAGCCTTAAATTCCATATTCATTTTGGTGTATTGAACATCAGTCAAGTTAAAATCCTTTTTGATGGCCTAAGCCCGAAGAAATATGCCTGCTGTAGTTTGATAAAGATGGATAAAAAATGTGGATGATGATGTAAAAGGTATACCCACAACGTTCTTGACTCTGAAATCCCTGCGTGGAAATTTATTTTTATTTTGCACAACCAACCATAAATTCACTGGCTTGGGCTGTGTTGTGGTGTTTGCATGTGCTAATGATGTCGGGCATGCACATCACTATTACACAATGTGACATAAAGTGTGAATGGGCAAGAGCAAATCGTGTGTGCTGGTCCTTCTGCTTCAACAATCCATTTAGCCTGCCAAATAATATGGAAGGAAAAGCACATAATTCTGTCACTAATTGGGTGTGGGCAGCATGCCCACACCCAATACTGTACTGTACTGTACTGTGGCACCCAATACCATACTGTATGAATATGACACTAAACATACAGTATTTGCTTATCAAAAAATAAATGCAAAAATAGCAGTAATCTAATGATTGTAAACATTTGAATTGTAAACAAACACTCTTCTGCCCAAAAAGTACTAATGCCTATATATCACATTAGCTTATGCTGATACCACTGCCCTTCTTTATTTACGTGAAGAGCAGAACAGCACTTTTGTTCATTTTTGCAGTAATTATAGCTGGCTGTCCGTCATTTTCACCGCATGTTCATTTCTGTGTCCCAGTTACCATCTAACACCAGAACCCCATAGTGTTCATTTCTCAGAGAAGGGTACTTAGAATCGGATACATTGTCGATCTTTGTTTGTTCTAAAGCTGTCAAACTCAACAAGCAATTAGGATGCTAATGTTTTGTATTTAGTGGATAACCACAACAGATGGAGCCAGTCAATCCCGGGTCAGCTGGTATATCACTGGTTTGTGTCACTCCAGCCACTGACCGTACCAGACACCAACTGTCGCTGATTTCAAACTACTTACCAGCTAATTAGGGAGCTGCTGTACTGCTACAGACATCTATTATTATCAGTCTGCCAAGCTGTATGTAATTGTTGTCCTGCTGGATTGTTTTAAATGGTTGTTTTGGATGTCCTTACTCATAATTAAATTGGCAAACATTTTTTCTGAATGATAAATTTGCATCTTGTGATGCGATTGGTATGGATTAAGCCTCCTGTATTTGGCCAATTTTAGGTTTGTGGAAAGCAAAGCTAAATAAAATAACTCCCTGCTGAACATTCCATACTTTAGATAAGAGAAGTCATATGATAAACTTCCAGTGTAGCAGAAATCAAAATGTATAGTGGAATGTTGTTATTCTGAATAGTGTCATAAAGTAAGCCTTTGGTGAATAATGTTATATATATAATATAGTGTTAACTATTCAAGAACACTGTGTTATTTACAGAATGAACAGGGCGATAACGCATGGCTTTGAAGACGATGTGGGAACCAGAACTACACATCACGTCATGTACCCAGAAAGTGCTGTGGACCTGGACAATGACACCAGCCTAGTCTTGGTTCCCTTCAAGATCCTGGATATGCAGTGGTTGATCAGTGCTTTAACCACAGGGACTATTAATCAGTGAGTGACTTAACCCATCTGCCTTCCACATCACACTGCACTATCAACCTTTGATTCAAGGTGGAAAGGCTATGAAAACGAACAAACTGATTGATTTGGCAAACCATTATGCATTTCTGATTTTCTAACAATAATGATAATCAGGCCATGCAATTTGAATTATTTTCACTCATCTGCTCTTAAGTCCCATTTATGCTTCTGCGTCAAAGTTACGGCGTCACCTACGGATAGGGCGTAACCGATGCGTCAGGCTACGGCGTAGGCTGACGTGCAAAAATGTAACTACCCGTCAAGCCCATATGCCAGAGTAGTGCTTTGGAATTCAGAATGTTTATAACAACGCCATAGTATCCATGCATGCACAGACTGTCTCCCCTTGATAATCCTGATATAATTATTAGATTCGCTGGAAAGAAACGTTTTTATGTCTTGCTTGCATTAACCAAGACTAGCCTACAGCTGCACATGAAAAGACTGGGATGTTCCTGGGATTTCCTTGTTGTACTGACAGCGAAAAGCAGCCTTTTATAAATACTATTTTGTGTCAGCACATATTGTTTTCTATGATATATATTGGTGTACTTGGAAAGAAATATTTTGACATGGCAATTCTGCATTTTGCCATTTCACATCAATTGCATGCGCAGTCAACGCGCACAGGTCCGTGCAGCCGATGCAGACGTATAATATGTTGAAGCTACGCTGCAGAAGCATAAATGGGCCTTTATCTGGTCTAATCTTGCCATATCTTCTCTTCTCATGGTATCTTGCAGCACATATACCCATGTTATGTCCAGGATAAAGGCAAATAGAGATAAGGTGAGTTCACACTTTGTTTGACTCACTTAAATAACACGTGCTCTACGATGTGCACAAGTGAAACAAGTGCTTATCATTACTGGACTCATGTTCCGGACACATGAATGAGATTAGTGAAATAAAGCTCTATTAATAATCCAACTGCAGACAATCCTGCATTATTTCCACACAGATATAGCACTAAATGGTGCTGTTGCACAATAATCATTGTTGTGACTGTTTGGCAGGTAATGATTTACAACCCAGCGTTTTTTAAGTATACCTACGACAACTGGCTTGATGGGCATGGACGCTACCCATCCACTGGTTTCCTGAGCTTATTGTTTGCTATTCACATATGTGATGAGGTGAGCGACATAAATGTGACAAAATGGCATTTGGAACACCACTACAGGATATTACACAAATTAAATGTTTATCTATTTAAAGTGTAACTGCACCATAAAATGTGATTCTTGAGCTGTAAACCAAGTAATAGGATTGAACTGTGACGAGACACATGCTGGTGTTGATATTTTGAATACTTTTCTAGAAGTCTTCATTTTATGGGTCATATATATTAAAAATGGTACACTCCGTCCGCTTAATATGTCGTCAAATGAACATTATTGTTAATGTGGGCTCTCCTCTCAGCCCCTATCCTCACTGAGCTCCTTGATGTTTTAGCATTTTCAAAAGTTGTGCCGTGGGGTGCAGGCATACTATAAAGGTCACACGATACAGTAGCTGTGCAAGATGTGTTTTGGTGTGACCAAACTGCATCTGTGTTGGCGTTTGTGCTGTAGGTCAATGTGTTTGGCTTTGGTGCAGACAAGGATGGCAGCTGGCACCACTACTGGGAGACAAACCATCTGGCAGGAGCACACAGGCAGACAGGCATACATGATGGAGACTATGAGTATAACGTCACTCTACTGCTGGCAGACAAACACAAGATCAAAATGTTCAAGGGAAGGTGATACTGTACTCGTGCAATGGCACACTCTCCTCAGCTGCCGAGCAGGACAGCTAATACATTTCTTGTTCTATCGGTCATCATTATCATTGTGTGTTATACTAGAGGTGAGGCTGTCAACATTTTGTCAGCCGTTGAGGTTGACAATTTAAACATATTTGTTTTTGTTTTAATGCTAATGATAAGCAGTGCCATATTTGTTGCCAAAAATTTAAAAAAAATAAGAAACTGCAGAAATCTAATTTCAATATGTAACATTCCCAACTGTGTTCCTAATCTTAAAAGCACTATCTTGAATTTAGTTGAACATCCCTAACCAACTCAGATGAGCGTGTCATTTTTATAAAGGTATTACGAAACATATCGTCATGTGCTGTGCACAACCAGGTTATTTGTGCACAAAGGTATTGGTGTGTATTTTCTGTCTATGTTTTTTTAGACAATGCGACAATCTTAGTCATTTGTAGTTACCATAAATTTGAAAAACATTCAGTTCAGTGCAAACAACCATACATTGCCGCACTGCATATAATGTATATCCGATTGGAAACTAATACAGCCTACATTACAAGTGCCTTTTAAATAATGTTGTTTTAAAAAGTGATTTTTAAGTGCCTTTAATTACTTTTTGTAAGTTGTAAAGGAGATATTTTCCCATTTATTCTGACATTACTGTTACCCGGATTTGACTGCTTTAGGTATGTCTTGCTGTGTGAATTTATAGACTATCAAGGTCAAGATTAAATTAATTATCCCACAAGGGAAATACATGTGGTCATACATGTCCTGGTAAAACACAGAAGTACAGTACAAACACAAGGTTCACATGTATTTATTTAGTAATTTAATTGTTGTATGCTTGTTGTATGTTAAATTATTTGTTGTACCTTGTTATTCAGAAGTGTGGCAGACACCTGACCGACCCCAATGATCCCACTTTCCACTCAGTCTATGATCATGCACTGCAGTTTGTCATTGATCTTGACTGTGCATGTTTCCATGGGTCAGAATGTGTAGAACATATGGAGAACACAGCCTAAGAACAGCCTCTTGCCAGTTTGTCTGTGTAAGAAATGAGTTATCTGTTGAATAAACCACACAGAAGAAAGCAAAGACTCATGGCCTGACTACTTCAGTTTGTTTGTTGATGATTTAATATCAGTGCCACGTGCCACCCACTCAGCCACGGTCTATTTTCTTGCAAAATGTGTGTGGAATGTTCTAGATATTTTATGGAGGCAATAAACATATTTTCTCCCTCTGTAATTAGTACTTTAACTAGATAAATAATTCTAGTCTCAAATGTTCACTCAGTGATTCCATTTTTTATTTGGTAATTGTAAGGGTCAACTGGACGGATACATTTGAATTTATTTTGATAGGCTACCATTGGAATATGATGCTTTGCTGCAAGGTAAATTTCTCTTTTCCTGTTTACCAGTATATTTGCATATTGATCATTATGTTACTAATGCTACTGCTACTACAATTAGATTAAGACACAATTAAATACTATATATGTGTATGCCAGGCAACGCCAGCACATATCAGCACAACTCTCATTTATACCTATATTTTATCATATTTGCTGTCACAAATACAAGTGTAGTATAGGCATGTTTTCAAACAGATTTAGGACATGGACACATGTAATTATCAAGCATCGCTATTGGAGTTACATTAGGTTAGAAACATAATAGCCTAAAGGCATCAATTTCTCTCTGAGCTTCAATTTAGTCTAATATTATGTGTTATTTATATTAGGTTATAGTCTTTTATTACAGTGTGTGACTTTGGTGCTGACCACTATATGTTAGCAATAATATGGCATGTCACACACAACATGAGTAGCCTACAGTGAGACTATGAGTATAACTTCTACTGCTGGCAGCACAAGCACATGCTCAGAATGTTCAAGGGAAGATGCTGTGCTCTTCACCACCACCACAACCATTGTTGCTGAACAGGTAATAAATAGCATCTTAAATGTAAATGTTAATGTGGAATGCTAAATGTGCACAGTCCCCACAAAACATTGTATCACCATCAGCTACGACAGTTGGCACACTACATGTTTGACAAGATGCCAATACTGGTGCACATAAAAATTATTACACTCACTGAATACTGGTGCACATAAAGATTATTACACTCACTGTTGTTACACATACAAGGAGGCACAACAGGGCTCAAACATGCAAAGGATTAAAAATGAAAAGAGTAGCCTACATTGTGGGAAATAATTACTGTGTAGAGCTACATCCATTCAATCTTCAGGGAGACCTGCTTTTCATGACGCCGGTATAGCCTAATAACAATCTGCCAAGGTGCAAGCGCTTAACCTGACACGACTGGTGTCTGTGTCTGTTAGGATACATCCATCCATCCATTTGAAATCTTTAAAAGGAAGGCGCTTTCAAAAAATGTGCTAGGCCTTGACATGTGATTGGACTCATGCAGTAGAAAAGTCGGGAAAAGAGTGAACATATATTTTCCATTTAGAAGAGCCTTAGCTATTCTAATAAATTTGAATAAAACTGATGCTATATTGCAATATCTACAATTAACCTTTGTATTGGACCGCGCCATTGTAGTTTCGACTGGAGTTGTCACAACGATATCCGAGCTCCAGGCTGATTCTCGTGGCAACATCAAACTGAAGCTCGGGAGATCAGGATGGTCTCATGAGTCCATCAAGCACCGCTGGATTATATGAAATTGGAGATGACACTTATTGCCTAGTCTACTTTATGGCCAAAACACACCCGCTACACCCTATCATAACCCAATGTACATCTAAGCACATGGCTGAAGTGCATAAGAAATGTGTCCACGTTTGAACTGTTCACAAGCAAACAGCATCACCTTGTGGACAACATACACAATCTTAACTACTCAACACGCCATCATCATTGAAATACGCAAATATTTTTTAAAATGTATTTATATTAAAATTGTTGACACAATATAGGCCCATATTTTTAGATAATTTTTGTTGCGGTTATTATAATATCTAAGTAGCTACTATTGGGCCTAATATTATTATCATTATCATTCTCATTATTGATATTATCCAGGAATTTTCCCCAATTCCCAACTGGAAAAGTAATATTAAATTAATTTGGCTACATTATTAGAACCTACAGGCCTATTCCTTTAAGATGTTTTTACGTACCCACCAGATAAACCAGCACCATAACAAGGAAGTTTGCGTCAGCACGTCAGTGTAACTCCGTATTATGCTCTAAGAAGTGGCTTACTACCAGGTGAGGGAAAATAAGCATAAATTAATATTGTACACGACGTTCCTGAATTAATTTATCAGTTTTGTCGTTAAAAGAACGCCAGCTGGCACAAATACTGTAATTTCACCGTAGTTTCGATTTCTTCTCAGGCTAGGATCATACTAAACGTCATAGCAGGAACTCGCTTCGAAACCAGCCAGGCCTAACCCATATAATTCGAAGCAGTCTTTTATAGTTGGAAGGTTTCATGCTATCATTGTAACAACACGCTTTTTACACATTTTGCCATCTTCCAATAGGGCATTGTCTCGAAGAAACGGCTATATTGTTGTGTTCGGTTCTAAATCCATGTAGGCTAGCTAGGTACATACAATACTTTTACGAAAATGTAGGCAATATAGGATATTCAAATTATAAATCCGGAATTAAACATACCCGTACACGTGTCTTCGAAATTATGTCTTATTCGGTGTTATGCACAGATCCACAAGGTTTATACGTGCAGCGTGTGTGAATACAGTCCAGCCTAAAACAGAGAACCTGCATAGCCTATATTGCAGTATCGTCCAGGTGATACATGAATAATAGTGTAAATGCATACATCTTCAATATTTCAAAGACAAACGCATTAGTATGTTTACATTTAGGATGCCAGTTGAAAACCAAGCGGACAATGAAGTGGAGGTGCTCGGGGTCCTGGAGGGAGTGGACGAGGAGCTGCTGTCCCTGTACTTTGAGAACAAGCGTCGCTCTGGTGGAGGCCCACTAGTCTCTGTGGAGAAGAAGGGAGATCGAGCTTTGCTGGTTTTTGAAGAGGCCGAAGGCAAGCAAGTTTACTGCATCAATACCAGATTGTGTGAAAATGTAGGCCTTTTCTGCGCAGGTCTTTCCCAAGCCAGTCTGAAGAGACCACTCTTCTGAATGTGAAAAGTAAAGCCAGAACAAACAATGAGTCCTTAAAAATGTAAATCTGCAATGTAATAACAATATTCAAATGATAATCATTATCAATGGATTATTGTTTTAGCCAGTGATGTGCACAGACCTCTGGAGGGGCAGGGAAGAACCCCCCAAAAAGGGCACCCCCTCCGAAAACATTAAAAAAAAATTATTAATTTATTAACTGTCACATTTAAGATAAATTAAGTCAACAGTCAATGTCAGGAGTTGGCAAGCTTTGGTCAAATGCCCTAATAGGGATTCTGAAGTTCCACAGCTGACCGAATATATAATTGTTTGTAGCCGATGTAAAATGTGCGTGTCAAAATATATTTTCTGGGCTGAAAAGCTATTGATGAAGTTTTAAGTCTATAGCCTAATAATAATAATTGTACTCTTATTTAAGATGTTTAATAGAGTGTTGTTGGTGTGCTTTTAATAACCACAAAAAACACATGTTGAATGCTTTAGTTTGTATAGCCTTGGCCTAAAGAAATTCCACAGTACCTTATATCCTGAAAAGTATTTCAACACACATTGAGATGCATTCATATAGTTTTGCAGCCAGAATCAGTAAATTTTGGATGGAATGGATGGTAAACTAGTGTATAGTGTTGCTTCAAATGCATATTTTGATTCTTTCATGCCATGACTAACTTTAAACATTTTTTGAGTTCAAGTAAATACACAAAATTAATTGAACAGCATTTTATTTAGCTTTGAGTTTCAGGGTAGCCTATGCTTTTAACTATTTATTTTTATATTTTATAATTTGTCTTTTTAGTACAAAGGTTTTGCATTATGCAAGGCAATTTAGAGGCAACTCTATTTGAACAGGATTTCTGGCATTTACCATTCTGAAGATATATGAAATTTAAACTTCCATTTGCAGTGCAATTTGCGTGTATTTTAGAGGCCAATTCGCCGTTGTCTTGTGCAGCCCTTGTTATGTCGAACACCACAAACTATATATCATTCTCTTCAGCCTTGATATTCCAGCTCTTACCTTTTCTGAAGATATGTTAGGAAATATAACACTGTAAAATCCACAGGGCGCAGTGCTCAGGTCTAGATTAAACAAGATGTAAATTAGGAATAACCATTTGGAAGGAGGAGACGGGTGATCTGTTTTTCTCTTTGGTGCCTATTTCTCATCTTAGTATGCTACTACATAGCCTACATACTCTTTGGTTGTGTTAAAAAATATATAAAGGCCTATATACAGTCATGTGAAAAAGAAAGTACACCCTCGTAGTATTCTATGGGTTTACATGTCCAGATATAACGACAATCATCTGTTCCGTATCAGGTCTAAATATTTGGAAAATACAACCTCAGATGAACAAAACCAAGTCATTAGTCACGTTAATATTGATACATCACACTTTGTGCGTGAAAACCAGCGTACGCAACCTTTTTGTGTATATGCAATGTTGAGACATGAGGCCCCTGGTCTCACGAGGCTAGATAAATAAATAAATCATACCACCAACATAAATATGCAGTCCAACTCAAAACAAAAAACATGTCTTCTTTTACAGTTGCAGCACGGGTGTTGACTAAAGTGCACCATGTTCTTCATAATGCTGAACTGACTGTGAGAAGGCCAGCCTCTAAGGACCCACAGGCTCTCTTGCTCTGTGGGATCAGTTCCAACACCAGCATCGAGATGGTTGAGATGTATGTGGAGAACATGCTGGAGATAGATAATGAGGACTACGCACTTTATCCTTCACCTAGGAGTTTGCTTTATCTCATCTACTTACAAAGCCCCCTCTCTAAAGGTGTGAGGCACACACGGCTATCTTTTTATGACGTTTGATTGGCCCATTACTATTTTACAAGTGTTAAGTGTCTTAAGTTATCAAACAAGAATGAACTATATTTAATTGTCTAATTTGCATTGTATTTATCTTTTACATGCACAGATTTCCAAACCCTTAGTGCCATAGTCTCCAAGCAGGGATTAAATGGCTGCACAGTAACGCTGGAACAGGCTGAACAGACGGACTCTGTCCTGGTAGAGGGCCTGCACCCTGGGTTCCGTGTGGACACGCTAATGTTGTACTTTGAAAGCAGCCAATGTGGGGATCACAGAGTGAAAGAGATAACCAAGCTATCAGAGACCTCAGCCACGGTGTCCTTTCTGGCTTTTGAATGTAGGTTTTCAACAATAATGCTGCGTTAAAGGTATAGTCAGCGATTGTAAGCCTTTTTTTTTTTTTGACAAATTCTGTGACTCACTGTTCGCTAGCTGCGCGTTCTGTGTGCATGCAGCAAAAATTATGTGGACTTTCCAAAACTCTACACAGCCACGGCAATGTGGGAAAACAGACTGCACCACATGACAATATCCCAGCCATGGCAATGTGTTTCCAATAAATGGGGTGGAGCTTCTGATGGAGCACTTTGTTACATTGAAGGGAGAGTTGTTTTTGATTTGATCAAGTTCAAATATAAACAAGGTTTCTCCAGAATAACAAGACTGACTACTACCTTTAAGACCCTGTGACTTTCATCAGTGCATTTCTATTCTATGTTTATAATGTTGGCCTGTTATGCTGCCTGATTCTGTATTGTTTATATACGATTTATGTTTTTAATAGCTGTGGCACAAATTCTGGAACAAGCCCACAAATTGGAGGACGCTGAGCTTGTAGTGCGACCATACTTTGCCTTTCTTCATCCTGCGGACAGCGTTGCGTGTCAAAACGGAGCACCAGGCAACAGCGCAGATGGAATCTCACAGCCACAGACCGCTCCTCCGCCTGTAGCTGGCGTCAACAGCCCACCCTTGGCTCAGACAGCACTTAACACCACAGCTGCCCACCCACTAGTGGAAAGTGCAATAGAAGAGGCAATGGTAGAGCTCTCAGAGGAAACACAGCCACTCCCTGTGCACATTGCTGTTCCTGAACAAGCAAAACTTGCTTTGTTCCAACATAGCGACATTTCCCAGAACATTCAGCGAACTCACCCAAATATTGACCTGAAAATCAGAGGAGATGGCGTGCACATTACTGGGCCAGACAGGTTGGATATAGAGCAGTTAAGGAACACCATCAGAGAGTTCCTCGGCAATATCTGTTCTGCACATTTGACATTTGACCTGGAAAACGCCCAATTCCTAGCAAAACAAGATGTGAAAGATAGGCTACTGGCAGCCATGAATCACCGATGGACTCCCATTGCGTACACCGTATCAGACTGTGATGTTGAGGTAACATCTCTGTCTACAAACCTGAGGCAGGCATGTGACTGGTTGAAATCCCAGCCGTGTTCCTTCAGCTTGCCAGTGGATAAAGAATACGAGTGCATGCTGTATTCAAACGAGTGGAGAGTTTTCATTCAGGATTTAGGATTCTGCTCAGTCAAGGTGTTAGAGGGCGGAGCTCAGATGAGTGTTGTGACTTTGGCTGGAATGGAGAGTGACAAGACGGCCGCCATCGTGACGTTCCTCACGACACCTATTGAGATAGAGACCGTTATCTCTATGGAGCCAGGCATGCTGAAGTACATCCAGACGTTTTGCCATCAGCTACTTGCTGACATGGATCAGGTATCAATACTTCCGCTGGAGGCGGCTTGCGGTTTAAAGGTGTGTGTTTTAATTCATGCCAAACATGTTTTGGCTTGGATATCTGTCTGTCTATGCTACATCTTAGTATACATTTTTCCAATACTGTGTATTGTATTTGATTGAAATATGTATCTGCTCCATTGTCTATGTACATGTCCAGATCCAAGGCAAGGCTGGTGCATGCCAAATGGCAGATGAGTTGCTGCGAGCCGTGGTGTCTAGTGTTTGCACCAGAACCATCACATTACACGAACCAGGTGTGGCCCGCTTCCTGGCTGAAGAGGGGAGAGGCCTCCTGGAAGAGATGCAGGCCAAGTTTCAGGTCTACATCGACCTGAGGACTGCACCCTGGGAGCCTCTCCAGAATGGGGTAATCTTATTTCTAGTACATTGTTCTTATGTGGATACAGTTTGATGGGGATGGCTTCACTGGGCTTTATCAATGATATAGTCCCCCATACAAATTCTTTAATTGTTTAACAATAAAAAAAGAAACACAACCAAACAACCAATCAGATACGCTATTTTCTCATGATAACCAATCACCAATAAAGTCTTATTTCATGTCAGAAATGGTGCAGATACCCTGTAACCACACACCTGCAGCTACATTAAGCTGTGGTGTTTGTGACCAGTCGAGACGCTTGCACAATGTTTGGTTTTATTTAATGCCAAACTAGCACTGCAGCAGCTTATTATGACTCACACACCTCTACTGCGCCCCCACATCTATTTTGGTGCATCCAATGTCATGGTGAGCCGGAAGATTAGTAATTTGCACCCAAGTGAGAAAACATCCACCTTTCGCCCAAGGAAAATGTAACTACGTCTGCGTTAGTGCTAGAAATTAGAGCTTAATATGTTCTCAACATGTGTGGAACACTTGTGCGTGCGTGCGTGTGTGTGAATAATGTATGCGTGTGTATGAATGAAGGTTTTTTAATTATTAGATTTTTAGCAAAATATTATTGTAATTACTGTTTCTAGGACATCTTTGATGCTGCGTGGAAAAAGATGGCCCGACAAAACTTTCAGAAGTTTTCTGTGGATGGTTGTGATCAACCCGAAGGTCCAGCTAGAGGTAGTATTTATATTTCCCATATTTGGTCATTATAGTTTTTTCAGTGTTTTAGCCAATGTGCTTTACTCCACATAGGTCTTATAGAGGCGGCAAAGAAAATAGTATCATCCATCGATGAAAAAATGGAGGTTGGTCCGTGTAGTTCAAACTCGCTTGCTAACCTGGAAGAGGAGGACCTGTACACATCAGGGGAACCAAGCAGCATGTCAGACCAGCAACATGATGACCTGTATGGAGATGTTTATGGTGCCTTCACTGAAGGAGATGTTGCAGGAGGTCCCCTCTCAAGTGATGGTGCCCTGGGCCTTCCTAGTAACCTAGAAGAAGAGGCCCAGTTGTCTTTGGCTATCCAGTACTCTATGGAGTTTCAAAGGGACCTGGAGATGTCCCTGATGATGCCTCAAGAACGCTCCAACGCGTGTTCCCAGTTCGAGAAAATGGACACATCTGTCCCTATTTCGTTGCAGGAAACCCCTGAGGCAGCGAATACAGCCCAGATATTTGTGTATGCAGCTTACAAGAGTGACCTAATCCGAGTTGACATCGCTCTGGGGAAGAAGATTAGCATGAGACACACAGAGGAGAGAGTGGAGCACAAGGGCCTGAAGAACATGTCAGAGTACCACAAGACGTGCCTGGAGTTGTTTCAGAGAAAGCATGCTGTAGGGCTCAAGCTTCTGGGCAACATAGCTACAATAAGTGGGTTCAAAGACTACGTGGAATCGTCAATGTCCGACTTCAAAATGCTTCTGCAGAAGATCGCCAACAGCACCTGCGATGCTGAAATTCTGAGGACGGTGCAGTGGGTCCGAGAAGACCCGTCCTCAGGAACGACGCCGTACACCCCTGATGTTCTTCTTTTCATCGAAACTAGCTGGCAGCTGAAAAAACTGAAGATTGACATCTTGCTGAATAATGAGCCGCACATCATTAGCTTGGAGAAGATGCAGGAACAAAACGTAACTACTGGGAAAGCTGTGCCCATTTCCCGGAAACTGCTCAATTCAACAGATTTGCTTGTAGATGGTAAAATGTCTTCAATTTTGCACCTATTTCTACATTTAACATCAAAGAGAGATGGATTAAATTAGACAATGTCATTTTTAAATTTTTTAAATTTTATAAAACAGATGAAGACTTTTCTCTGCTGTCAAGCCTACCAGAAGTATCTAAAGTGCATGAGGATTCTGAAGAATTTCAGGAAGTGGTGAAGGATTTTTACTTTACCATACAAGAATACCACAGCAAGATCAGAATAATAAAGGTAAATGAATTAAATAGGCTACAATATAAAAATATGATTGTCTTGATGAATTGCTGTATTTTCATTGGTTGCATTGGTGAACATCTTCCCTAGGTGGAGAAGGTCATGAATCAACTGCTGTACAATCAATATAAGTTGAAGAAAGCAAGTATAATCAAGAGTGCAGTGGAGCCAACGATTGAACGGACTCTTTACCACGGCACGTGTGAGAGCAGTGTGAAAGAAATATGCGTTCACGGATTCAACAGAAGCTTCTGCGGAAAGAATGGTACAGAATTACCGATATTAACTGAATGATTTGTTCCATGCAGAAATAGCGCATCATGTAATTTCTGTTTGTGTCTCCCTACAGCCACAGTATATGGGCAAGGGGTGTATTTCGCAGTGAACTCTGCCTTGTCTGTCCAGGATCAGTACTCTCCACCAAATGGAAATGGCCACAAGTTTGTTTTTGTGACAAAGGTTTTGACGGGAGACTACACCACTGGCAACTCCTCTATGAAGACAGCTCCACTGAAGGACAGCGATGATATTCCCCTCAGATACGACAGTGTGACGGACAACATTAGCAAGCCATCGATGTTTGTCATCTTCAATGATACACAGGCTTATCCAGAATACCTCATAACGTGCCAGAGAATCCGACGCTTAGGTGATCTTAGATCATAATCAGAACTTTGCAAAAAGGAGGGCACTTTCGATTTTATGTTTTGATTGTATCATGCAGTCAATGATTATGTAAATATGCTTTTTAGTTTTGACTTCCATATGACATAATGTAAAATGGGGAAAGTTTGTATCTGTCGTAAAATGTATAAACATATAAAACCAGCCATGCCCTATTGTTTTTGTGTGTTTTACATTTACAATGTGTTGCATTCTTGGGGAGAGTTAATGACAAACAGATTAATGTGGATTGGGCATGCATTAATATCAGTATGTCATTACTGATATTACAGTTACTAGTTACCAGACTATAATATGTAATTTTTGGATAGCCTGCATTTGGACAAATAATATTAGTTTACTTTAGATTACTTAAAATTTAGATGACTAAATATTTTTCTTTTAAATTCTGTCCAAAGCAATTAAAAACATTTTTCATTTTTTTGTGACTCAGGATCAAATAGGCCCTTATTTCAATTATTGATTGATATTAATGAAAGATTAATAAGAGAATAGCCGATTGTTTTATGCATTTTTCTGCAAACTTCCCTTTGAAATTTTATTATAGTCCTAGAAGTTATCTAATTAAAATTCCACTATTGTACCTGATAACAAATGGATTACACAGTTAATGTTTTTTCTGGAATCAGTAACATGCTCAATGCTTTCCAACCTTGATTCATATTTTCATATCAATTCGTTAGCTGGAAGTAAATTGAATGTTGTAGTTGTGGGATTTTATTTTATATATATTCTTCCAAAACATTTTTATTTTCAGGAACCAGGCAGACTTTAATTTTGAAAAAAAAGACAAAGAAAACGGAAACAAACCGGGGTTAGATTCAATCTCAGGAGCACAGGCTTGCAGTATTTGGATGTGAAGAGCTAGCCTGCTTAGCTATGGAACAGTAGCTAAGTAAGCAGTTCATACAATAGAACAGATGTAAATAGAAAGAGTCGCAGCTGGAATCTCTATCTGCGTGTTTTCCATAGGTAGGTTTCACAGTTTCATTCACGTTAAATGCAAACATAACATGTTGCTAGCCAAAGCTATGGTAGCATTTTTAGCCAACTCGTTAGCGCACTGCACAAAACGTTGTGTTTTTAAGATAAATCTAAATGGTTTAGGACCCGAATACATTTCTGATATGTTTGAAGAATACCAACCGAGCAGGGCTCTTAGATCAATGAACACGAGTCAGTTAGTACAGCCTAGAGTCCAAACGAAACACGGAGAAGCTGCGTTCAGTACTTATGCTGTCCACATTTCGAATAAATTACCAGAGGATGGATCTTAGACATGCCCCAAATATAGCAATTTTTAAATCCAGGTTAAAAACTCTTCTCTTCTCACGAGCCTATGACTGAGAATGTTTACTTAACCACACCGTTTAGCCTTATAACCTATGTCTTTATCCTTATTTACTTGGCCACACGTTTAGCCTTATAACCTCGTGTTTTCATCCTTATGTGTACTTTTGGATGTTGTAATTTTAATTTCTTTTAACATTTTCCTTATTTTACTTAACCACACTGTTTAGCCTATGTCTTTATCCTTATGTTTTTTAGGATATTGTAATTTTAATTTCTGTGGAATATTTGGATTGGAGTCCCAGTGGGTTAGAGTCCTACAAAACGCCTGGGTTGGAGCCCCGGTGGGTTAGACTCCCACCAAACGCCTGGGTTGGAGTCCTGGTGGGTTAAAATCCCAACAAACGCCTGGGTTAGAGTCCCACCAAACGCCTGGGTTGGAGTCCCGGTGGGTCCGGTGGGTTAAGCTCCCACCAAACGCCTGGGTTGGAGTCCTGGTGGGTTAAAATCCCAACAAACGCCTGGGGTGGAGTCCCGGTAGGTTAGAGGTCCACCAAACGCCTGGGTAAATAATTTGGGAATATTTGGGTTCGAGTCCTTGTGGGATAGAATCCCACCAAACTCCTGGGTTGGAGTCCCGGTGGGTTAGACTCCCACTAAACGCCTGGATTGGAGTCCTGGTGGGTTAGAATCCCACCAAAATCCTGGTTTGGAGTCCCGGTGGGTTTGTATCCCACCAAACATAAATCATTTGGATGGAATATTTGGGTTGGAATCCTGGTGGGTTAGAATCCCACCAAACGCCTGGGTTGGAATCCCGGTTGGTTAGAGTCCCACCAAACTTTAATACAATAATGGTTTTATTTTTTTTCATGGCTTTTACCTAGTTTTTCATTGTTTCTTATTTCTTTTTGTTTAATTGCGTTTCTTGCCTTCATCATTGTTCAAATGTTTTTAACTGTAAAGCACGTTGAGTTGCACATTGTGTATGAAAGGTGCTATACAAATAAAGTTTATTATTATTATTATTATTAAATTTAAATAAAGCACGTTTTGAATATAATTGAAGTAAATTATAAAGCTTACCTTTGCATCCTATATCAATCAGTTCCATATAATGTTGATTTTACATTAAAACATTTTCGGGGGGTGAATCAATCTACTAATCTGCTACTGTAGGTGCTGAGGTCAGCCCATCAAGATGTATGCTGTTTACCGACAAGCCCACACGCCCACTGCAGTGGAGTTCTCTGTCTACTGTAACTTCATATCAAACAAGGAGAAGAATTTGATTGTTGCTGGAACATCGCAACTATATGTGTACAGGATAATTCATGATGCGGAGGTAATGATTATTCTGTCATGTTTTTGTTTATTAAAATAGTATTCTGAATATTCTTTATGTGTATAACAATAATCTTATTATTTCAGAATACGTCAAAGACTGACAAGTCTCCAGGTATGGCCAGCCACCTTGTATCAATTGTGTAGTTAACTATATATTTAATGCTGTTGTTTTGCTCGATTTAACCATTGTTTCCTGTAGATGCCAAGGCTCGTAAGGAGAAACTGGAGCAGGTGGCAGCCTTCTCCCTCTTTGGTAATATCATGTCTATGGCCAGTGTTCAGCTAGTGGGGGCCAGCAGAGATGCACTCCTGCTTAGCTTCAAGGATGCTAAGGTAAGCAAATAAGTGGTGTGGGTATGTCTGCTGGTGTGATAAATGTACAGCCCTGTGTTTGACCACATTCATTATTACTCACTCACAATGTATGCGTGCGTTTCTCTTCCCAGTTATCCGTTGTGGAATATGACCCTGGCACACATGACCTTAAAACACTTTCTCTTCATTTCTTTGAGGAGCCAGAGCTCAGGGTAGGATAACATACCTGTTTACGTCTCGTACATTAAATTGGACCAGCCGGGTTAAGAGTTGTTAAGTGACCATTACCGATGATGTATTATAAACTACAGTAAAAAATGTAAGTAATGCTGGCCTGTTCTCAATTTTAGGATGGCTTTGTGCAGAACGTACACATCCCCATTGTGCGTGTGGATCCTGAGAACCGCTGTGCTGTAATGCTGGTTTATGGTACAAAACTGGTTGTGCTGCCCTTCAGAAAGGACACACTCACTGACGAGCAGGAAGGAGTAGTAGGCGAAGGGTATGCATGCGCACACACCCAAAGTTAAAGTGTACCTGCACCCCGGCTCCGAGACTGGCTCCACCCACTACAACTTGCATCAAATACAAAATGCATCAAGGAGCTGAGTGAGGGGAGGGGCTGATTAACGTTAACATTTTAATTTGATGATGTATGAGCATACTTAGTGTACGGATGAAAACCAGCAGGTCCTGGGGTGATTTTTTACAGATATGACGTGTGGTTCTGTTTTCAGCCCATAAAATGCAGATTTGTATAAAAACGGGAATGTTTTCAATATTAGGGTTAGCGTCACCAGCATTGATGTGTCTCATCATATAATATGTGATGAGGCGCATAACATATTGTGTCTTTCTGGTGGAATATACACATCCATGCATTAGAACTAATGGTTACATGAACATTTTGTCAGTGGTTACATACTGTATTTGTCAATAAAAGTTATTTGTATGGATAAATACAATGGAATTGTTAGTATCATATTTTCATAACATATTTTCATAAGTCTTAGTGCTCTGCTGATAAATGGTGTCATTACTTGTCAATCCTCGTCTCCTACAGACCCAAATCCAGCTTCCTGCCCAGCTACCTCATCGATGTCCGGGAGCTCGACGAGAAGTTGCTGAACATCGTTGACATGAAGTTTCTGCATGGCTACTATGAGCCCACGCTTCTCATTCTATATGAGCCCAACCAGACGTGGCCCGGGTTAGTCTAGCATATTATAATTAACTGCAGACAGAAGCACTGTAAGTGACGGTAAAATTCCATTCATTCACCTTCACGCGTCTGTGTTCCTCGTTAGGCGGGTGGCAGTGCGTCAGGACACATGCGGCATCGTTGCCATTTCCCTCAACATCATGCAGAAGGTTCACCCAGTCATCTGGTCCCTCAGTAATCTCCCCTTTGACTGCACACAAGTCATGGCTGTTCCCAAGCCCATCGGTGAGCCCACGTCCGATCCGGATGGTCGCGGAGAGAGCGCATTCTCACACTACAGTAGCACACTAATTCTTGTTCTGTGAGCGACACGCAGGAACACATTGTTTTCAATCTATTGTTTATATATGTGTAATTCCACTCATTAAGAAACCCCTTAGTGGATGAGAACATTGTTTTAAATGTTTTGTTTATTAGTATAATTTCACTCATGCAAATGCAGCTATTACAGCAGTGGACTGCATTGTACCTCAAAATAAATGTGAATGTTCTGTGTTGTATTCCAGGTGGTGTTGTGGTTTTTGCTGTGAATTCAATACTTTACCTTAACCAGAGTGTTCCACCGTTTGGGGTCTCCCTCAATTCTCAAACTAACGGGACCACAGCCTTTCCACTGCGTCAGTATGCCCTCGAACACACACACACACACCCTCCCTATCGTCTTTTAATATTGAAGCCTCCGTTTCATATTTCATGCAATGGAAACGTGTGTTTCGGTCACGCAGGGGTCCAGGAGGAGGTGAGGATCACGCTGGATTGCTCCCAGTCTGAGTTCATCGCCTACGATAAGATGGTCATCTCTCTGAAGGGAGGAGAAATGTGAGTGCAGCATACACGTGTACGAGGCGTTCGCCGGTCGTGAAGCAAAAACGTACCCATGTCCTATTGACGTCGTATATTCCCATCTGGCCTTTAGCTACGTGCTGACGCTCATAACGGACGGCATGAGGAGCGTCCGGGCGTTCCACTTCGACAAGGCAGCCGCCAGCGTGCTCACCACCTGTGTAAGTACGGAGCCTGTGGAGGAGGGCTTGTCGTGTGCTGACGGCAGCCAGGACATCATCCATCTGTCAAAATGCCCTTGTGAGGCGTGCGTGGAGGCTTCCCTGTGTGCGCGCGTGTGTGTGTGTGTGTGCGTCTCACCCTGCACCGCTGTGCCTCTCCTGCTGCAGATGATGACTATGGAGCCAGGCTACCTGTTCCTGGGCTCCCGCCTGGGAAACTCCCTGCTCCTCAAATACACAGAGAAGCTGCAGGAGAGCCCGCCGGAAGAGGGCAGGGAGAGGGCAGACAAGGATAAAGACAAACAAGTAAGGTCCACGGGCATCGCGGTGTTGCGTGCACAAGCTATGGAGAGCATAAGTCACTTCCACATTATGGGACCTTTAATTATTATGGGAAAAGTATGTATGGTAGTCAATGAAGGATCAGATGATCTCGTTTGAATTGTGACACAAAGCACACACACACGGTGTTTGTCGATTGAAAAGAAACATTTCCGGGTTGTCGCAGTTTGTCATACATTTGTTGAATGACGTAGTGTGAAAATACGTCATTCGTCAAGACTACAAACCCATAAGTCGCGTAAGTGACGTCATGGCGTTCTCGCGCCACAACCCACAAGGGGCGAAGAAAGCATAGTTTTGGTGACGTATATTGTGAGATGAAAGCAGTTCACTGACGGGTTACACACAAAATATTACTGTATGGTTTTACAACAAGCTGCGGTGTTCAACAATGCTGTTTTAAATAGACAAACATATGTGTACTTTGTCACAATTCAAACGGGATCAAAACATATTCAGATTGTCGCCATTGCCCTCTATAGCACATGCAAGGAATGCTTAGGGTGATCAATCACTAGTGCCGTTCTATACTGTATTACTGTAAATATCCATTTCAGGAGGAACCGCCGAACAAGAAGAAGAGGATGGATTCTTCTGCAAACTGGACTGGTAAGGAAGACAATTGTAGTTGTTTTAGTCTATGGTTTACCAGGTATGTTGCATACATACGCTGTTTGTCAAATGTCACTTAAACCTTTTTTCATTAGACGAGGTGGATGAGATTGAAGTGTACGGTAGTGAGGCCCAGTCAGGCACGCAGCTAGCCACCTATTCCTTTGAGGTACGAACCCTGAAGCATTGTTATTATTCAGTTGTATCTGTGTTATGTTCCTGAGGTGCCCAAACATCTGTCTGGTGGTTATTTGTTGCAGGTGTGTGATAGCATACTGAACATTGGACCATGTTCTAGTGCTTCCATGGGTGAACCTGCTTTTCTGTCTGAAGAGGTGACTATTGTGTGCTGTGGGATATTTATATATATTGTAAATCAACACATGAACCTGTGTCCTGACCTGGCCTGATTCTGCCCGTCAGCACAAACTCCCAGCATGCATTACCGAGAGTTTGTCTAACTGTATAACCCTGTATCGTATTCTTGGGTGACTCCAAAGACTACTATATATTAATTCATACAAGAATTGCATCTCACAGTGCCTTAGAGTGGAGGGATTACATACACATGCATGCTTCCCACGAGAAATTAGTGAAGGTTAAAATAACAGCATGGCATATATGCCATAGGGTGGGGGGAAAAACTAGCAATATAGTGACACAGGGGTGCAACTATTAGAAAAATAATGATGCAAACATATGAAAATAAGAAGTTGTATGACATTTCTCGTGGTGAAAACGCTGCTTTTACCTTGACGTACAGTTCCAAAGCAACCCTGAGCCCGACCTGGAGGTGGTGGTGTGCTCCGGCTACGGGAAGAACGGCGCCCTGTCCGTGCTCCAGGTGAGTACGCCGCGGCCCGCACGCGTGAATGCACCGCACCGTCCTCAAACCCTGTGGCTGTGAGGCACATGAGCCACAGGAACAGTGACGGTGCCACAGTGAACGCTGGGTTTACCAGGGCTTGCTTCAGAGATCAATGGTGCAGCCTGTAACACCCCAGATACACATCGTTGCCTGCTCTGCGTGATGCCACTTGTGACGCTACGCGTCTTCTTGTTTGTGACCCGCTGTGTGTTTCCCCTCCCCTCCACTCTCAGAGGAGCATCAGGCCCCAGGTGGTCACCACGTTTGAGTTGCCGGGCTGCCACGACATGTGGACGGTCATCTGCGGCGAGGTCAAGGAGGACAGAAAGGTTTCAAAGCAGCTAATATTAGCCGGCCATTGCTGCCGACGCTGGCTACAGACGTCCCTGTATTACTGTTGCACCTACAATGTATCCTGGTGTTTGACTTCTCTCCCTACCCCCCCCCAGTCTGTGAAGAAGAAGAAGGAGCAGTCTGAGGACAAGCCAGAGACAGAGAGCGCGGAGCAGGGAGAGGATGGGGAAGAGGAGGAGGAGGGGGAGGAGGAGGATAAGGAGAAGGATGAGGACGAAGACAAAAGCAAGGAGGGCAAACCGGACGTGGGGCAGAAACAGGAGCCCGCCCTCGAGGACGACAAAAAGAAACATGGCTTCCTCATCCTTAGCAGAGAGGACAGCACCATGGTACGAGCGCACGCACACACACTTCTGAATGTGCAGCAGCTCATCTTCTATCGAACATATCCTGGTTCAGAAAACCAATGAAATGGACCCCCCGCCAACCCTTTTGTGGACCGTAACAAACGGAGACCTGAGGCAGATATTTGGGTGCCATGACGAAGGGCTGAACGATTTTGGGGAAATATCAAATTGTGATTTTTCTGACAGTTTGACAGTCGGGCAATTGCGATTCGATTTTTAAGTCAAGATTTAAGTTAAATATGCTGTATATGTAAGATTTACAACGTGATGGAGCATTATGAGATGCCATCAAAATGTTATCTGCTCCATATTCTAATGCAAAGATGAGAATATGAACATATGAAATGTTTCAAGCATGGATTTATTGCATTTTAGGACAGGTAACAACGGGGCACATTGGTAATTTCAAACTAGTTTTAGGGCAGCTCAAGCACACCATAGCATTTCAGCACCCATAAAATAAAACATTTTAATAAAAAATGAAGATTACATTTGCAAACTTGTCTGTTAGAGATGGGACAAAGAAATACAGGTATATAAACACAGCCTATGAATTGTTATAAGGTGAGCCCTCCTAAATGTCTGATCCTAGAAACTCCGCTGGGGGTGGAGCCGGGCACATACTATTTCCCGTTCGTGCACCTTTTTATAGTTTTGTGGCGCTGACAGGCGATCGGCATTAAATATAGCCAGTTATACTCGCTCATATTAACCGATGCAGCACATAACTTCAGGTAACGCACTCTCACTCACGGACATTATCTCTAGCTGTTAGCTCCCTTGGAGCCTGGGCCTGTAGTGTTCTCAATGCCGTGGTCATGTCTGAGAGACCCTAACCTACATTCACCATTGGCTACCGTATTAGCATAATATTGATAATCTCATTAAGAGTGCGCTACGTGTCTTACTCCGTAAAATCAACACGTCTTGTGAACCGAACGCTGGCTGCCTTGTTAAAGTTTCTCCATGTCTCATCCCAGCATGTCATCTTTCACAAAAGCTTCAGAAGTTACACATTGTCATCTGAAATAGCCTATGCCGATGTGCTGCGTTTCTTCTGGACTAATATTGCCTTTCCTTTGTTGGTGGCCGTATGTAGTCGCCTTGGGGAATTTCTAATGCGTTTCCACTGGTAGAGGAGCTTCGCACTTGGCACTTAGAATGACCGGCAAACAAGGAGGACGGCGTGAATTTGAACAACGTATAAACCTGGGTCAGGCGCTTATCAATCGCATGCCATGCGATGTGCTAATCACAATGTTTCAAATCACATTTCAATTTCAATTTGCGAACGATTAATCATTCAGCCCTACTATGATGCAATCAAGGAATGCACCTTTTGCCATTTTAGTGGTTAAAACCAGTTTGTTACTGATCTATAGTCAGCGCTGCATATAGTGCTTTACAAAGTAGTTTTTCAACACTCCTGACGGAGGAGTGCTTATTTGGGTGACTAAACTGTGTAGCTGTGTGACGCCCCCTAGATCCTTCAGACGGGTCAGGAGATTATGGAGCTGGACACCAGTGGCTTCGCCACCCAGGGACCCACTGTGTTCGCAGGGAACATTGGCGACAACAAGTACATCATCCAGGTCTCTCCTATGGGCATCCGTCTACTGGAAGGAGGTATGTTATCAACAGCAACCAGATGTCAGGTGTGGCTATGGGAACTATACTGGAAACAGGGAATCGACCCCAACAGAAATTAAAGTCACACTGCAAAATTACATTAAATTACATTATTGATAGTTTCGCAGAGCCAGCCTTTACTTGCGTAAAGTTGTGACACAGTGCTGGCTAACTGCGTTAACACCCGTCTACTTGACAGATATTTTGATTGACATGCACGATCACCAACTACATTACTCAATGACTAAAGTCGGATGTTAAACTTTGTCATTTTAACAACTGTTTGCAGGTGTTGTAAAACAAATACATATGTTAATAAACTAAGCTATGGTTACTGCTTAAAATAAATACAAACAAAACCTACAACACCCCTTCCAGAAAGTGCTATTGAATTTACGGCCCTGATATATTGCTTTTGTCCATCCATCCATCCATCTTCTCCCGCTTATCCGGAGTCTGGTCGCGGGGGCAGCAGCTTCAGCAAGGGACCCCAAACTTCCCTTTCCCGAGCAACATCAGCAAGCTCTGACTGGGG
>JAODLL010022754.1:0-25399 GCA_026546735.1 Forbesichthys agassizii
TAATGGGGGGGGGGGGGTCAAATATTTGTATTGAACAGGCAAAATTGATTTGTCTGACAGCATTTTGGAGTTTGGTGCAGCCCTTAAGCACAAAGTTAATATACAGAACAGAATAATTATGGATATTAAACTAAATCCTTGATACATTCTTACAGATAAACTGTATTGTGATACATATTGTATTGTGAGGTCCTTGCCAATACCCAGCCATAATCTCAAGGCTACATTCTCATTCATACAAAGTGCTTTCCAGTGTTTTTATTGGCCACTTCATAATAATTACAAGCTAAGATAACTAATGTCATGGGTTCTGTAGTAGTAGTAGTAATGCTGTGTTACTCATCTAGCAGTAAATGTTCGCTACATGTTGCCTTAAGTCGTCTACTGATAACAAGCTTTTAACGCCACACACACACTGACACGCTGTGGACTTTCTGCCTTCTGCAGCCCTCCAACCACGCTGTCACTCAGGCAGCGAGCCGCCAGCCCTCTTGTCCTTCGTTTTGCCCTTACCTGAGTAATAGAAGTCATGATTGTGGCGAATGCCAACACAGGCTCAGGTAAGATGCTTGTGTGTATATTATTTTTTATAAAAGCAACATTATGGATGTTATGTTCGGGGCCACGCTCTGCATGTAACTGAGTGAATGAGCAAGCCAGCGCCAGGTGATTAGGTAGATATGTGCATGAACAACACTTACAATTGCTGGGGGCGGTCCAGCTGTGTATTCTTGGTGAATGTTGGAGATCTCACGGAGACGGTAGCTGCTTGTTGCTGGAACAATGCAAATGAGTGACCCTCAGTATGAATTGGTCCATTCATTGTACTTCCCACTATGCGCCTAATCAGCCTTCTTTGTGTTTATTTTTATTTTTTCTTTTTCTTTTTTTGGTCATCACAAATTGTTTACCCAGACTTCTTAACAGCTGTTAATTTCCCTCCTCAGCTATGCAACAGGTACTGGACAACCTCAAAGACCTGCCCTCGGGCACAGGAGCCAAAGACATCGACCTCATCTTCCTCAGAGGAATCATGGCAAGCCCGATTGTCCGCTCCCTCGCCAAAGTAATTTTCACGACTGCATTCTCTTCCTTGGCCACACGCACAGCCCTCGTTGGTTTGGTTATCGAACTTACACCGACCGAATTTTTACAATTACGCTGACGCATAGTCGCCCATTGGCTGCGGAAAGGCTTTTACACTTATTCAAAGTGTAACTGCAGCCAAGCTCTGAGCCTGACTCCACCCATTACAAGTTTGAAAAATGAGACGAGCAGCTGAACTAGGGGAGGGGCTGAGAGGGGGGAACCCCCATTAACATGTACGGTAATATGAATTTGGTGACATGAGTGTACTAAGTGTACAGATGAAACCAGCCAGGTCATGGGGTAATCTTTAATGGATATGACGTGTAGTTCTGTTCTCAGCCCGTAAAATGCAGATTTTTCTAAAAACGGGAATTTTGTCAATATTCTCATCATTTTAGGGTGCATTTACCCTTTAAGAGCACACTACTGAATTTCTGTCTTTGCCTCAGAAAGCTGCCAGCCCAGCTGACTAAAGTTGAGCATGTCAGGCAGTCACAGGCTGTGTTCCCCCCAGTGGCACATTGCACTCTTCTAAAGTAGATCAAGCTACCTTCCGTGCTATTAGAAGAATCCTTTCACTTTTTAACGCCTTAAGCCAGAGCTATTAAGTTCCAGTCTTGGAGGGCCGCTGCCCTGCATGTTTTAGATGTCTCCTTGCTCCAACACACCTGATTCTAATAAATGGGTCGTTAGAAGCCTGATGACAACCCAGTCATTGGAATCAGGTGTGTTGGAGCATAGAGACAAAAAGAAGCGTTTTTTAACCTGTGTGATCGGTGTGACCTCAGGAGCTCCGCCCCCCACATCGGACATGAATGACCACAGCTAGGATAGTTTTACGTTCCCGTTTATAGACTCAGGGCTGTGTAGAAACATCGTAAACCATGAGGACATATTAGCTGAATATGACAATTTTATTTGCTTGCAAATCGCTTAGCCTGCCTTTTTGATAAGATTCTTTTTCCTACTCCTCTCAAAGCATTATCTTTTACAAATGTGTTCTGTGTATTAAAAAGTATGCACGGTATACATCCACACAACCTGAAGGAAATACAAAAATGTAATTTTAGTTCAGTATATATTGTATAGTTGCCAAGGCTATTGGGTACCATAATTATGACAATCACAATAATTAAACATTTTGTCACACAAAATGCAACCCAGATAGATTTTTTTGGAAGAATGGGTCTTTATGACAATTGTCCGTCCGTGTGTGTAGGCACATGAGCGACTGGAGGATGTCAAACTGCAGGCAGTGCAAGACAACAATGTTCAGCTGGTGTCAGAGATCTTGGACTCGCTCAACAGCTTGGTAGTAGGCGATGCCGCGGCCGCTGAGCTCGCCAGGATCCTGCGAGAGCCGCTCTTTCAGGTACAGTGTGACTCTCCGAACTCTGTAAGAACCATCCTTCCTGTCTTCATCTTCAGATGAAACCTTGGTTATAATGGTGTTCATTGTTGCTATAAGAGACAGCTCTGCAAAAAATGTGTGGCTCCACAGTTATTTAAATATGACATATTTCTATATTAAAAAGCATACAGTATATAAATGTAAATATTGTTTTGTTTAAAAGTAATTCAGAGAAGCTGATGCAGTGCTCTTAACCTTTTTCCATTTCACTTGTATATGTTATTACATTATACATAGACTACACAGCATTGTTACACAACAGTTTTTTTTGGTTTGGTCATCATTGAAAATGACTAGAAGTGGGCCTTGCGTAGTTTCTTCCTATGTGTTAATTGTGTGGAATGGATGTCGAAGCCTTTTTTCTCAGCGCCAAGCGTACTGCTAGCTGTGCCATGCTTCTGTCACTCAGCCTTCTTGTTACACCAGTGAGAGGTTTCTGTATGTGGGAGGGAGGGAGGGAGGGAGGGAGGGGGCATTCCTGGGCCAATGGCAGGCTGAGATTTGTGGGGTAAAGTGAGGGTGAGAAGATCCCGCCAGCTAGTGTTTCCGTGAATGTTCAGATTGTTTTGTGCATTTTACAACTCGGACTGGATCTGTGCATTGGCGGGTGGGGTAAGGTGAGACGGATTTCTCTTGTAAATAATTTCTTCATGACTGTTCCCATTTTTATAAAAGTCCCACGGTTTTCAAGGAATGTGGATAAACATTTAGTAGGGTTGTTTACATTAGTGATTTACAGTTAGTGATGCATTGTGAGTTCCTATATAGGTAAAGCATGTAGTGTTTAAGTAATCCTTAAGAATTTTAAAATGGGTACAGTAGATTCACTTCGCTCATTTCTGCTTTCTAAGTCTTTGATCGAGGCTCATGACAAAGTGGCTGCCAAGCGCTACGAGATGCCTCAGGCTGCTGTGAACAGTGACGTCTTGTTGACAAGCCCGCTCATGCCTGCCGATGCTGTTAGGATGATTGGCATCCAGAAGAAAGCCGGTGAACCACTCGTAAGTAAGAGTTTACTCTCTCTCTCTGCCTCTCTGTGCGTGTGTGGTTCAATCCATGTGAACATCTTTAAGCTGTGTTTGTTCCATAGCAACACCCCACCCACCTGTGATTTATGAAGTGGTGATGTTTGATATGCGTGCAGGGGGTGACCTTCCGGGTGGAGCGGGGTGAGCTTGTGGTGGCGCGCGTCCTGCACGGTGGCGCCATCGACAGGCAGGGCATGCTGCAGGCGGGAGACGTGATCCGCGAGGTGAACGGCCGCGAGGTCAGCAGCGACCCCGCGGAGCTCCAGCAGCTCCTGGGCGACTGCAGGGGCAGTGTCACGTTGAAGGTGTTGCCCAGCTACAGAAGTGGCCCTCCACCCCCGCAGGTGAGGGAGGGATGGTGGGGGTTGTGGTCATGTGCTCTGGTGTCTCTGGAGATGTGTTTTCCAGGGGTCATACCTGTCATTGGGAGGGGTGAAGGAGGGTGGGGGGGGTCAGAGGTGCTTGACCTGGTGCTAATGCAGAATGGCAGACTGCTGAAACTGAGCTCTGGGAGGAGCTATTAATAAGGCTCCGCAGGCCACATTGGGTTTGGAGAGCATGTGAGCATAGTGGGAGAAGGGGAAGGAGTACACCTCAAGGAATGCGCCCCCCTCCCACACACACACACACACACACACACACTACCTTACTGCTCACATACACACCAGCTGCCACTGGGCAGTGTGAAATATGGAAGCAGTCACTGTCATATGTGACAGCAGGATTGATTTGTAGACCTGTGTGTGCGTGTGCATACTGTGTATATTTTTATGGCCGGATATTGGTTACGCTGAAGCCCCAAAATACACCTACATCCCCAATGTGTGAGTAGTGGTGGATATAGTGGGGTGCCCTGGTTGGCAGTCACACGAGCACTGTACCCTGTTTGACGAGAATGAACCAGAGTAAAACGATGTGTGGAGATGCTTTGTGGGGAGGTGGGTTGAACGGGCCGACCAACTATAAATTAGTCGCTGGTCCGGAATGACAATGTCTCACTTGAGAAAAGACACCTAACCCTTATTGTCGGATTGGCGCCTTGCGTGGCTGACACCACCGTCGGTGTACGAATGGGTGAATGTGCTGTAAATCACGCAAGGCGCTTTGAGTGGCCGGACGGTTAGGGAAGCACTAAACACTGTCCGTTTGTGTACGTTGCAGGTTTATTTGAAGCCGCACTTCAACTACAACCCTGCCACAGACAACCTTATCCCTTGTAAGGATGCAGGCCTGGCCTTCTCCAGGGGAGACATCCTTCATGTCGTCAACAAAGAAGATCCTAATTGGTGGCAAGTGAGTCGATGTAGCCGTGAAACTCCAATTTAATTTTGACGTGTCAAACTGAGGTTTTCCCCAGCATACGTTGTGTGTTTTGCTAACTAGATATTTGTAATCATTCTGATTGAGTTAGATCAGAGCCATGGAAAGAGAGTTACGCCAACAGAAGTTACACATTTTCATGGTTCACTGAGAGGCAAAACTTATAGCAAAAAAGTTCCAGGAAGTTCTTAGTGGACAATTTGAATATATAGACTACTAATTACCAAAACATTCAAAAGATCTCTCTTTACGTTTAAAATGTAATTTATAGGGTACTTTTAGTTATTTAGGCTAACTTCCGGGAACTATTTTGAGGCTTCACGATCTGCAAGTGAACAGAGATGACGCGACTCTCTTTACATAGCTCGGGGTTAGATAAAGGTATGAAGTCCAATTGTAAGTGAGGGAGTTTGATTGAAATGTGCTGGCAACGCCTTTAAGACATGCTTTGAGGCTAGGTGAGTTGGTGTACATCAGCAAACATTCCAGGCCACTGGTCTGACGCTGCTTTCACACGGAAAACACTTCCTGGACGTTGTCAAACGGAGTGGCAGTTGCTATGGCGATGTCGCATTGTTTACAAATAATCTAATAAAAATATATTAAACACAATTTATTTTGTATTGTATTCTAGTGTTGTTGCACCAAAAATAGCCTGTGTGTGGTGTAACTCAATCTGTCAATAAAATGTACATCTCCTTTTTTTTTCCTCTTCTTCAAAGGTTGATAACAAGTGTGTAATCTCCCCTCTATAGGCATGTCATATAGTTGGCGGAGCCACCGGGCTGATCCCCAGTCAGTTCTTGGAGGAAAAGCGCAAGGCATTCGTGAGGAGAGACTGGGACACTTCTGGGAGGGTTCCAATCATACTAGAAGGTATTGTTTGCTGTGTTGAGAAAACACTTTCACCTAAGCGGTGAAACCATCCAAACCAAGCACCACTTCATGCTTCGCAGTGCACATCAGTCTGGGAACTCTAAATTGAAAATGGTGTTGGATGATTGGGCCACCTTAAACTAATCGGAACAAAAACATATGGTCTAGCAGACAATTGGGACACTTTTAATTGGAGTATGGTCCACTTTTTTGGTAGTGTTAAGAGTTTGTAGTGTGAGCTGCCTGCTGACAGGGTCCGGAGGTTTTCAGTGGAGAGTTCCCAGACAGGATGGTCATACTGGCATACTAGGTCAGGCTAGCATTCAGCACCCTTAAGTGGCCTAATATTGGCTTTCATGTTCCTCTAAGGCATGCTCTGTGGAACAATAACTGGAAAGAAAAAGAAGAAAAAAATGATGTACTTAACGTCTAAGAATGCAGGTATGTTCCTGTATCCAGTCAGCTGTCATTGCCTAGTGGGCACGAGGAGATAGGAGGATGTTTATGCACAAAGTTAAGATAATCCCCCTCCTTCCCCCAAACAACACAACAGAGTTTGACCGCTGCGAGCTGCAGATCTACGAGGAAGTGGTCAAGATGCCGCCGTTCCAGAGGAAAACACTGGTTCTGATTGGTGCCCAAGGGGTGGGAAGGCGGAGCCTAAAGAACAGACTGGTCATCATCAACCCACTAAAATATGGAACCACGGTCCCCTGTGAGTGTGCATGTCAACACACAATACGTTATAAAAAATAACAGATGCATTGCTGGTATCCCTCAAAATCACTGGTGCTAATGGAAGGGAATAATGATTTTTAGATTAGATGGGCAAGAAACAATAAAAACTGACAAGACTCTGCTTTCACTTTCTTCATCTTATGTTTAGGGTGTGTGTGTTTGCACTCTTTAGTCACGATTCCTAAATACTAGTTGTGCTACATACAACAATTTTAAACATAACCTTCTATGCAAAGATATAGTGGAGATATTACGTTCCGAGTAGAAAATGAAATCAAACACTTTTTGTGTAATTCGACTACCGCTGTTCTTTTCATATACGGGTGCTTGCATATGTTAGTCACAAATATAACTTTAAAAGGTATACTTGTAGACAAAACTACATAAAAAAAGGTTTATATTGTACCACAATCAACTTGCCTGGCTCCGCCCAATTATTTCTACCAGCTAAAATTGTTTTGCTGAGATTAGTCTGGAAACCCTGTTCGCGTTAGCCTTTTCACAGCCACCCTGCTGGCTGGGTTTGTGAGATAAAGTTGAGGTCAAGCTTGTTTCTAAATGGTGGTAGAGCTAGATGAGGCGATCAAATCAGTAGCAGCAACGCCGATTAAACGCTGTCTAATAGTTTCAAAATTAACCAGAGCTCTACGCCCAGTAGGAGGCAAAGACTTAACACCCAGTGGAGCACCGGTGTAGCCATCATCACACCACAAACACAGCCTGAGGTCCACTAATGCCATTTGTCCTGCAGTCACCTCGCGGCATCCGAGGGAGGAGGAGCTGGACGGCCAGTCCTACTGCTTTGTGACGCGCCTGCAGATGGAGCGGGACATCAAGGAGAGCCACTACCTGGAGCACGGCGAGTACGACGGCAACCTCTACGGCACCAGGATCGACTCCATCCACCAGGTGGTGGAGACGGGACGCACCTGTATCCTGGATGTCAACCCTCAGGTCTGCAGGGGAACAGTTAGCTGTCATGATTGGTAGTCTGTCCCTCAGGTCTGCAGGGGAACACAGTTAACTGTCATTATTGGGAGTCTGTCCCTCAGGTCTGCAGGGGAACACAGTTAACTGTCATTATTGGGAGTCTGTCCCTCAGGTCCGCAGGGGAACACAGTTAGCTGTCATTATTGGGAGTCTGTCCCTCAGGTCAGCAGGGGAACACAGTTAACTTTCATTATTGGGAGTCTGTCCCTCAGGTCTTACAGGGGAACACAGTTAGCTGTCATTATTGGGAGTCTGTCCCTCAGGTCTTACAGGGGAACACAGTTAACTGTCATTATTGGGAGTCTGTCTCTCAGGTCTGCAGGGGAACAGTTAGCTGTCATTATTGCGAGTCTGTCCCTCAGGTCAGCAGGGGAACACAGTTAACTTTCATTATTGGGAGTCTGTCCCTCAGGTCTTACAGGGGAACACAGTTAGCTGTCATTATTGGGAGTCTGTCCCTCAGGTCTTACAGGGGAACACAGTTAACTGTCATTATTGGGAGTCTGTCTCTCAGGTCTGCAGGGGAACAGTTAGCTGTCATTATTGCGAGTCTGTGCCTCAGGTCTGCAGGGGAACACGGTTAACCGTCATTGAGTCTGTCCCTCAGGTCTGCAGGGGAACACTGCCTCTAGAGGCCCCATTTAAGTCATTATTGGGAGTGTCATTTTTTAAAGGAAATACTAGGTGATTGGCTGCATACTAGATTTAGCGGCCTGAAACGCAACGATTTCCAAGCTCATCACTGATTCTCGAGACGAACTCAAACTGAAGCCTACGGGGTGTTGTGCAGCCCACCTCTGATTGGACGGTTAACATTTAAATTTGATGCTTCACAAGTGCACGGAAAGTACACTATTTTAAAACAAATGACGTGTAGAGCTATTTTCAGCCCATAAAATTGTGATTTTTCTTTTCTTTCAAAATCGAATTTTCAATTTTGTGAAATCGTATATTGGATTTTGTGAATATAAACACCTATTTCTGTTTTATCACAGCTCAATAAACACATTTTAGAGTGCAGTTACTCTTTAAAGACCCAGTATCGATCCAATTTTCAACTGTCACTTTGGATTTTTTTCTCCTACTGAGCTGAACGTCCCATTTTAATGGTTGTTACATGTCCAAGCTTGATTGTCTTTTTGAGTAGGAGGATTGCTGAGAGATGATTGGCAGCAATCCAGATATGAGGTCACACCTGAGGCCACATCTGACAGTTTATACATTTTGAGTAAATAACAGTTTTAAACAAAACTGTGTTCAGCTGTTTCAGGTCCCTTCAGACAAGACAACTGACCACTCAACTGAAAAAACCTAGGATGGGGGAACCGTTTTGTTTTTTTCTGTAATTGAGCCATTTCGGCCACCAGGGGAAGTTATAAAATGGTTCCGAATTTCATCACTGGAGATCTAACATGCATGGTGCTAAAACATTATTAATATATCAGTACTACCAATATACATTACATGAGGAAATGGCATGGGAAGAATGCAATGTTTACAAATGGTATAAATAAGATGTTAATGCTATATTGGGATACTTTGTAAATGCAGCATTTGCTCAGGCAGGCCCCCAACTTCCCAGCTGACCTTTTCCTAGCATTGCTCGTCCATATTTGTATTGTGTGTGTGTGTACATAATTATTTATTTTTGCATTGCATATGTTTTGCCATCATATTTCTGTTAAAAATGTCTGCTGCTGGCCTGTTCAATACCCATTCCCATTCGTAACTAGTATGAGAAGAAGTCCCCCCCCCCCCCAGTCCACACTGAACTAAGCGGTTCTGCCAAGGATAATTTAGTAGCCTACTCATCATGTTCTAATAAAATTGCTGTTGTACTATATGAGTGGTCCTGACTGACCTGAGCTTTAATGGCTGTGGAGGTTGATCGTGTTTGGTGCTTTTGTGCCCAGGCCCTGAAAGTGCTGAAGACAGCTGAGTTCATGCCGTTCGTGGTGTTTATTGCCGCCCCCGAGCTGGACACTCTACGAGCTATGCACCAAGCAGTGGTGGACGCTGGTCTCACCACCAAACTGCTCACGGTGAGTCTCAAGAACCTGCAGCGGGCAGGTATTTCTAGATCGATGAGTTCACCGCATTAAAGGTAGGTAGCTATTGCAAGCTAAACACTAGCTCAGTTCTGTGTGGTGAAAATGTGATACTTCTGCACAAGCCTGGCACCGTAAATACGAGCACAAACAAAGCAGCGAACACCAGTCACGTGACATCAAAGTTGTGACCAGAGTACTACCCTTTGCCGCAGTGCATTTCAATGTGTGAGGGGGCGCAGCGGAGGAATTTTGATTAGATTCTTAATGGGCTTTGAGAGAATGGAAGTGTGTTGAATTAATCCTAAACTTTAAACAAGCTGTATCAGCAGCACTTTAAAATCACTTCACATCTCAGAGTTTAAAAAACAGTGGAATTCTATATTTAATTAACCTCTCTCATGCTCTCCATCCGCAACAGGAGATTGACCTGAAGAAGACCGTGGATGAAAGCGCAAGAATCCGCCGGGCGTACAGCCACTACTTTGACCTGACCATCGTCAATGACAACCTGGACAAGGCATTCGACACCCTGCAGGAGGCGGTGGAACGCCTCTCCGTAGAGCCCCAGTGGGTCCCGGTCAGCTGGGTCTACTGAAGGCCGTGATCCCCACGGGATGAGCACCGTCATCCCTGCTGCTAGGTCTGGGAAGGGAGAGGGACCACCGCCAGGGCCCACTACACATGGATGCAGTGTGCCCTGCATGAATGTGCCCTTGTGCACACTATGCAACTCTGCTAACCACAGACCACATGGGAAGTGTACTTTATTTATTGGCGCTTAGTGTTTTTTCTTCAATCTAATGTTCATTAATAAGCAGGGCTGTCAGGTGATTAAAGAAAACATTTTTAATCACGAGCGATCCCATTTTACATAATTAATTGCGATTGCCTAAATGTGTGTTAGTTTAATAAAATATGCCAGCTTTATTCAAATGTTAAAACTAACCGGTAACAATCTGTGATTTGTTACTCTCAATTATGTAAAGCATGCGGTTTGTCACCATAAAAATTCTACGGACAGCCCCAAATAGGTTTTCAGGTATAATTACTGATCATTGCATTAGGATGACTTTAGACATTTTTAATGTTGCCATTCTTGACAATAACTGTTATTTCAGAACATGAGCATATGTTTATTGTTTGTTTATTTTTGGGAAAGAGGTTTTTGATATCTTAGTATTAGTTTACTGTGCGTATGCATACAATATGCCATCTCATTTTGTGGACCGGTTATATTGCCATCAGTCAATTGAATTAAGTTAATTACATTGACTAGTCTAATTGCCAGGCAAGAACTGTTTTTTTTTTCTTTCTTTCCCCCACAATGTTTCATAAATATTTTGATTAGTGTCAAACATTTATTTCAGTATTTATTGTAAACTGTTTTGACTGTTTGCCAAGTCTCTGGTGCTGTGCTTGTTTGGGACAAAGAAAAAGAAAACTTCCACAGGACCCTTAACAGGATACTGCATTCTCAGTGAAGCATCCCGCTTGATGTGACATTAACAGATTTAAAGAAAAATGGCCATATTTACTTATGAAACAATGTATTTTACAATATAGAAAATTTATTTTCAGACATCAAATAAATAACTGGTGTTTTCTAAAAGTGTGATGAATTAACTAAGTACAATTTAGATTACATGAGACACTATTATATAAAGTGACTTGTGAATACAAAACTTAAGGATTAAAGAGTCCAGGTAGCCTCAGCGAGGTCTTGAAAGGCCACTTATATTTTGGCACGAGCACCAGTCTGGAAACCCTCAATGCAAAAGCGTCGCACAATTATAGTGCAACCGGCCAGCTGAAGATCCTCTAAAGATGTATGTTTTGCTTTACACCAGCGTTTAAGATTAGTTTAAACCTTGGGTTGGGTTAGATTGGGTGAGAAAATGTAAATCGAAGTCCAATTGCATGTAATGGAAGTTTGAAATGTATTAGCACCGCCTTCATGATAAATTCAAGTCTTCAAATTGAGGGGTTCTAAACTGATAAATTGTGGTGTGGTCAAACTAGCTGGGGGGACCAGGAATGATATGAGTCTAGGGCGTTACCATGAGGAATTACAAAGTTCGGGTCAGTAAGGAACAACACTCGTCATGACAAACCTAAAACCCCGGCAGCTAGAGAGGCAAGGCCTCGAATGGCAATAGACAGGACAAGAAGGCAGTGTTGTGGCTCCTTGTTAATCTCCACCTTGACTGTGTCAACATCGGCCTTTAGGGTCACACCACAGGAGGCAAAGAGATACTGTGCCTTTTCATAGGTCTCTCCAGTCAGTGGAGCCAGGCAAGCTTCCATTCGTCCTGAGATGATGCATTGCACCTGAAACAGTTTCAGGAGTGAACAGCCTCCCATAGATTGAGCACAATCACATTATTGCACCGACTGCATTGCTGAGCCTTATCTGAAAGCCTCTACTAACCAGTTGCTCCAAGCCATGTACCCCTTGAGGGCTGAATGTTCCAAATATAGCAATACACTCGTCTGGCATTTCTGAAAGACAAAGCATTCAATTTGACATTAAAAGTTTTGGTTTTCAGTGTTACATGGTTTTACATGGAATAATGAGGCTTCATAGAACATTTCCTCACCGTCCAAGGCGCTGACAACAAGGTATAGTGCAGAAAGAATAGATGTAGATGAGTCAGGAGACTGGGCAGGTCTGCCACACTGCTCCACGATGTCCTGGATGATCTGGCGTTGAGACTCATTCAGGACATCTCCCAGAACAGGACACTCACCAAAGCATTTTAGTCTCATCTGAGATAGAGGACCCACATACATTACAGGTAGTGGTACACAACAATAGCATCCAAAATGTAATGCCATGACTACCGGTTTGGCTTCTGAGCCTCATTTTCTCCTTACTGCATTATGCAGCAGACTGAGAGCCTCTCTGTCTTCAGTGGCTTTCATGAGTTGGCCAAATAGAGAGGTGGCGGTGGGAGCAGCAAGCGATGACAGCAACTGGTAATGACCACTCAATGTGTCCAGTTCTGTTGGAAGTAAATACAAATATTACTTGACACTTTGAAATTAGAATTGTCAGTATACAGATTTTCTTTTCTTGACTGCCAAAGTACATTAGTATTAGTTACAACTATTTGCTTAGCGTTATTGTGCTGTGGCGATAACAGTGCAATCTGCATTCCTCAGAGGTTCATAAGGACTTGACTACCAGTCAGACCACAGGGAACACATTATCATCTTTACAGAATCCTCATGGATGCTAGTTTAAAGACAGGAGAATTATTAACTGTTATTTTTTACCTTGTTTAACATTTTTATATATAGACTTGTGCATGGAGGCAGCAGAGAACAATTCTCTCTGAGCAGGCCCATCGACTTCAAAGCTGCCATTAGTGTTGCACAAAAGACACAGTTCTGTGGGGAAATAGGGACACATTAACACCCAACAGAGTAACAGAACCAATACATGCTTTAATTAACACTCACCATACTGTCCATCAACTTTGACTTCGAGTTCAATAAGGCCATAGGCAATGGCAGTGAAAGGGGGAATCTCCATCGTTACGTTACTGTTGTGGCTTAAGTGGCTGTCCTCTTTCAATGACACCTGTAGATTACAAAGCCACAATAGTTATGACTATAATAACAGGACATGTAAGGAAATGTAATGCACAGGGTAATTGGGTCTGTTACCTCAACCCAGATGGCTATGGATTACAATTTATGTATTCATTCTTAAACTGAATCATACCAGGCTAAAATGTAATTCTACAACATCAAATACAAATTTTGAGAATTCAATAGAGATGCGGACTAGCTTTGTAGACACAAATAAATGTTTTGGAGAAACGTGAGGTTCCATGGTCTCTCGACACTACAACGCTTGTACACTAGTCTCTTCCGACGTGTCTTGGACTTTATGCTAGCGTAGCAAATTAAATAAATATAAATGGCGGACGTTCGCAAAAGTACTTCTCTATCCGTGGGTAGAGATATTCAGATGAAGGGGGCCGTATTATTCAAATAAAGGGCTTGTGACCGAATAGCCTGATTTAAACGTTTGTAGGTTTGTAGCATAGAACTATTTAAGAATGCTTTGTAGACACTCTAGATACCACAGCAATGAAAGACCTAAAGGTGTTTTTTTTTATTTCTTCATAAATATGTCCCCTTGAAAGGGTCAAAGTTTACATTTACAGCATGAAGGATATGCTTTTTTCCAAAGAGACATACAGTTAGTTTACAACACAGCTACAGCACTAAAAGGTAAAATAAGTGTTTAAGTGTACATTGAGGAAACAAACAGCTACAGTACAGTACTCTATCCAGAAAGTAAAATAACTATTATTATTTTATATAAACAGTGACCTGAGTCGCATGTATAACACCATGGATGGAGGAAGGTTAACTCCTTTAAGTTTGTCCTTCTATCTTCGCATACCTTGGGAATCTTGGGCAGACAAAAACTCAGGATGCACTGGCACCCTTGCTTTGCCTCCTCTGTGACTGTGACTGACGATCGCTGAGTTGTGACAATGCGTTCCTTCACAACTCCAAACACCTGTCTCTTCTTCTCCCTAGTCTGTTGAACCAGGACGTGAGACATGTCCAGGAGCCTGAAACATAACGGTACAGCACAGTAACATCATCCAACAGTGGTGTTGAATTTCTGGTTTATTGTTAACATGTTAGAAAGGCTGCACTTCCCAAGGTGGTACAACTAAACAGTAGCAATGGGGCTATAGGAAAATGCCTGCAAACTGTTCTGCTTTTTGCCACTACAAATTATAGTGTGTCCCCGAATGGGTAGACCGGTGCTTTTAGAGTGGTGATCATCAACACAAAACTAATTCAGACCATAAAAACTGGATTTTGGTCAATATTAACACCAGCATCTTATTTAGGGTTCAGTTACACCTTAAATTAACAAATACCAGTACATTTGATAAAGGATAATACAATTTAAAATCTAGTTTTAGTGCAATGTGTATTTTTATACCTTATGGTATATTCAAATAAATTGTATCTTAAAATTGAAAACCACTGTACACAAAGGCCAACTACATAAATAACCATGTCAGGGCTTCGGTGAACTTTGCTGAGCAAAACGGGCCCTGAAAAGATAAGAAGTACTAAAACAGAATAATAAAAGCATGTTACAACTTTTAACTGAACACGACAACAACAGGCACTGATACGGTAGATTCTCGTGATCTATGCATGCAATATGGCACTTTTTAATTTATTTGTAGGATAATAAATACACAAAAGGTCACGCATACAACAATTGTATTCGCAGTGCTTTGTGTATTGTACGTATCAGATGGTATAGCTACACTACCTAACATTTCCACATTCTACAATGTTTAAACAGACATTTTGTATGAAAAGGATGTCTCAGCATTCTCTTCAGGTCTCAGCACATTTCATTAGCACCTCTTACAATTGTTTATATACTGTAAGCCAGTTGGAAACATGGATGTTATTAACTCCAGGCATCAGCTGCTTGTGTGAGAATGAAAGGGTGCAGGAGATGTTGGGCTTTGTTTGTTTGTTTGTTGGTTTACATGTGCTGCTGTAATTGGACAGTCCAGTCCACACCTGGGACTTATACTAATATGGATGTATTTTAAGAACTGGATATACGACACTTGAAGATAGTGGCCATTCACTTCATGGAAAAGGGCTCAACAGCGTATGTATGACATAGATGGTACATGGATGTATTTTAAGGGGATGGACTCAAACCCGAAGCTCCGGCGTGAGAGGCGGGTGTGCCAGCCAGGAGGCTAAAAACCTATGGGCACTAGCATCTGTCGCTGGAGCGTCTTTTGAGGTTTAGGCCTAGCCTGGCTCTGTCCGACTATTGTTCTGCGCTACAATGTTTTCACTGAGAATATAGTCTGGAAACCCTTTTTTCACAGCCACCCCTGCTGGCGGACCAATCAGGGTGGATTAGTGAGATGATGTTGAAGTCAAGCGTGTTTCGAAATGATAGAGCTAGATGAGCCGATCAAAACAGTTGTAGCAACACTGATTGGTTCAACAATGTCCAATAGTTTCAAAATTAACCAGAGGTCTACTATCCTTATAGAACTATATCTACTATATAACTATATCTAGGAGGCAGTGACTGTAGTTTAGACCTACATTACTGCATAACTTTAATAGTTGGCTATCTTTACACTGCTATCTAATTTTCAAACAAGTAATACTCCAAGCTATGTAGAACACCTTAAATTGATGGAATACCTTATAAGACAAAAACCCAAACCTGTCTTTACAGTCCAGTAGCAGCGTCTGCAAATCAACTTCCTCTTTCTTCAGGATGCCAAAGGATGACTGCAGTTTTGACGTATCTTTACATTTACCCCCCACATTCATATTAGCGCGGACGAGATTTGCCTCTGCATTTCCCTCGACATTGACACCAAATGTCCCTTTATAGCCGATGAAGTCAGCCTTGGTAACAACTGTGGATAATAACAATTGTCATTGATGTAGTTTTAACAAAAGCTTTATATTATGTGTGATATATTATAAATGCAAAAACGTAATGCACAAATACATAACATATAGGCCTAATACTTGCACTCGCCTAAACAAGCAAAACTCTACCTGGTGTTAAAGGCTTTTGTCCAGTTAGTACATCATTTAGGTTAAAGGTGGTGGGTAGATATTTGGGCTTTTGCCAAGCCCAGATACGCTCACACTTGACCACTAACGACAGAAGCCCAACACTGTCATTTAAACTGCAAACCGGGATTAGGACACCATCCCCATCTACTTCCTCCACAAAGTTTTTCGTAGCGGTGGAAAACATCTTTCCTTCTGAGTCAGTAATGACCTGTAGATAAATACAATTAGCATACTGTGCTTTAAATAAAGGGGAATATTGAAAAAAATCTGACATCTTTCTTATTTCGATTTAACAATAATAATAAAAAAACAACTGTATAATTGGTGCCACCATTCAGTTAATGTAATATGCAACATTAATTTCACATTCAAAATGCCAATCTATTATGCAATTCATGCAAAGGTGAATGCCCTCAAACCAACTGTGAAACATTTCATAATATATTATATTTTTTTCTACGGAGACACGAATCTTTTTTCTACAGACACAAATATTTTATACAGGTTTTCAGGTCAGATTAGTTTATGCTACACAGTTGGTTCATTCACGCAAATGGTAGAAGTGCATAATATATTTGCATATTTAATATGAAATGAATGTTGAATATTAAACTAACTACAGTAGCACCGTATAGACAACATATGATTACCAAAACTGTCTTGCAATTATGGAGCTACTATACCGTACATGTTGCTAGTTGCCACTGAAAACTATTTTTATCACAGTACTGATCTACTAAAACCACTACATGCTGGCCCTAGTATTTATGCCATCAGAAGTAGAAGTAAGCCAATATGGCTTAGCATAAGCATTATTTTACCTGACTGTCTGCAATTTGTCATAAGCAGTAGGCTACTGTTAGCTATAGCGACATGAGGTAACAAAGAAAAGTAGGTTTGACCCTACCACTGATGGCGGAAGGGATTTTTAGCTCCACCCTCGCGGTAGAGCAGCAAACACCACTGTGCAACCATAATACAGTAATATTACAAATGGCAATGAATTATGTTAATAATGCTCTATTATGTTAATAATGCTCTTCGAGATTATGGCTAGTCGATTATGCACACATGCCCGAATAACCCTAGCAGTTTTTAAAGCACAGACAATTCATTTTCTTTCATTGTAATATTGTATTGTTATACTATAATATACCCACGTTGACAGAATCTATTTGAAAATGTTTGTATTTTTGTTAGCTTGCCCTAAAGCTGTGCTACTGTAGCTGGCTATAGGTAAACATAACTGTTCTTCGAGTCTTCTACAGGTACACAAAGATATGGTGACAGGGCAGGGGGGATCACTGTGATAGCTTCCTGTCACAGGACAGAAGAGGGAGTTTATTCATTATCACTGCAGGCATTATTAAATTATTCACTTCTTCACCTCACAGGAGGACATGCAGTATCTTAGTTGAAAGGATATAAAGATCTAGAGGTTAATCATTATTAGATTCCAGGTGGACCGCTAGTTGCTGAGTTATGTCTCACCTGACAAAACAAATGCATAAAAATGTTTATGTTCATGTAAAAGTCAATAAAAAACACTGCACAATGGATAGTATAATATATTATTTAATAGAGAGCTCATTGAGCAAATATGTGTTCAGTTAATGTCTTTCACAGAGTAAAGTGAAATAGATGCAATAATGCTTTTGCTCACAGATGAACTTTTTTTTAATTCACACATTCTGAGCATTCAGCATACATGATAACTGTTAAATAATAAATTACAATAAAATAAGACAATTGCTTTAACAAGTTACCAAGTAAGGCATCAGTATGAGCAGAATAGTGTATACCTAATCAATAGTGTATACCTAATCAATGACAAGGCTGGTTCATCTCAGAGGTAGCGAATGCCATTTTAAAATTATGTTGAGAGTAACTAGCTGTGTCAAGACAAATAAAGCATGGTAGGAGAAGCAACAAACAAACATTTTTCTACCTCTCAGAATCCCCTCAATGCCTTTTGTACCAATTATGGTTTTCATAATGTCAGCACAGTGTTGCACTAAAGGTAGAAACTGGGCAAGGTTTTGCATAAAGTTGTCAACATTCACATTATACACTTGCATACATATGTTAACATAATTTAAGATAAGCGTTTACTATTAAGGCATTGAATGTCATAATCTGTGATAAAGCTAAAAGCAAATATGTGTGACTGTGGACCAACTGTGGCAGCACTACGGACCACAGCCCTCCCAGAGCCAGCCTGGGTCATAGGGACAGGAGGTGCATATGGGTGGGACCAACAGATGTCACCACAGCACAGGGAACTCCAGCGAGGCAAAGCCTGGCTCTTTTCTTAAGTCCCAGTAGGTGTTGTTGCTAACCCATATGTCATCCTTCGACTTCCTGTGTAAGACAAACATCAAAACCCAATAAATTAGTGAGAGTGATAGAGGATAATCTAAAATAATCCAACTTAATGATCAAGGTTAAATGTCACATTTAGTAATTGTTTTCTTGGATGCGATCATCAACATCTGACACTTAAGTACCTTTATCCATCCTCAAATAAACAAATTATGTTAATGATGCTTAATTCGATTGAGCTAGTAATGGATGCAAACATGAAATATGCTCTAGTGCACAATTTGCAAATTTCTTAGTGGGGAAACTATCCTAATAGGAGTCATCTATGCAATCAGTGACCATACCTCCCCTACCTACTCCTATAATCCAATGCTTAATTTTACTCAATGTAAGTCACTAGTGAATAAAAGCCTCTTGTAAATATTTCACAGCTCCCTAAGAGCTGATGAGGCTGCCCTGGGTTATGCCATGCTCCGGTTTAATTCGGTGCTAATAAATTGAGCTTTTGGCATACATTTGATAAATGTTGAGGTTATCGGTTTCAAGTTATATGCTGTTTGCCAACTGCAAAAGTAAAAAGTAAACTACCGGCACAGATTAAAGTTACCCTATCTCTTCGAAACTTTGTGCAAGCTAGTAATATTATATAGGCATTTTAATAGTGGAAATATAATAAATAAATTGTCACTTATTTTAGTGTTGTAATTACTAATGTAAGTTGTTATAGTAACATCACAGCCTGGCCTTTAACATTTCCCGCTGAATGATCCTGTACCGGGAAACGTAGTTTATATGCGCTGGAGCAATAGCAAAATGTTTACTTTGACTACTTATCAATCTCTAAATGTGGAAACCCCAGTAGTTTCCAGTGGGAATATGTGCCTTTATCAAAACCGTTAAGTTTGCAACATATGAGTTAATCACAGACCGTGGTAGGGAAGAATATCCAAAACGCCATTAATTTTTCTCATGGGAAAAAAAAACGCTTAGACCAAGAAGTCCTTATATAAGCATAATGACGTACGACTGGTGAGGTAGGTCCATTACAAAAAACGTTTGCAGAATAACATTAATGAAGGTGAATTATTCACCTGAAGAATCTGGGCTGGTGTGCCATGTTGCTCTCCTCTAGGACTCTCCGTCTCTCTCTCTGCAGCTGTTCAATCCTCTGTTTCTGCTCCTCGGCAGCGCCTACGTTACCTTCCTCCAGCAGTCTGGACCCAGAGGAGACACCATCAGTGTTGGGCAAGTTACTCAGGAATTAAAATTAGTTACTAATGATTTATTACTCCTTCAAAAAGGTAATGATATTACTTTACTGGGTATTAAAAGTAGTATTATTTACGTTAATAGTTACATTACTATATTACTTTCGCAATCACAACCCTGTCTCGCCCACAGGAGCGAATGCGTTTAATTTGTGGTAGTTTGGCCCAAATGCGGGCCAGATCTGGATCAGTTCTGTACTGGGTCCTGCTCGGATCTGGCCCAGAAGATATGTAGTCTCTGCGCCATATCAGGAATGGACCCGGGCCGGGTTCCATACGCATCTGGGCCTACACCAATTATGTAACTTGTTCTGTTGACATGTAATCATTTGACCTCTCACCTTTGGTCCAGACGTAGTCTGGTGTCTGTGGGCGGAAGCAACAGTTTCAGGGCAGAGTCTAGTTCATTCAACCCAGTAGCAAACTTGGTAAAGCCATAGTACTGCTCATGGTTCACTGGCATGGTATCTGCAAAGCATACAACAAGAAACATTGTGTTAAATGGTATAGTCAGCTATTGCAAGCTAATCATAAGATAATACACTTTATGTCAAATTAAACAAATATCTCCTTGCATTTTGCTAGTTCACCAGTCTCTGCGTGTTGAAAAAAGTAATCAGATACTTCTACACAGCTCTGGCTCCGTAAATATGAACATAAACAAAGTGGCAAACTCCGCCTACAACAACAAAGCCGTAGTGTTACCAGAGTACTACGCGTTGCTTCACAGTGAATATTACTTTGATTTGAGCTCGAAGTAAGCAAGCGTTCTCAGGAATGACTAACCCTGCCTTCAACTACAGATGAGTCACTTTCACAGGACAATTAAAAATGAAAGTGAACGTTCGTTTAGCGGTGTGTCTTACTTGCTCTCCAAATACAGGTGGCTGTAGGGGGGTCCCCACAGTAAACACCTTCGTGCCATTTCCCGAACAGTCTGTAGACGACCTTTCCTTTACTGTCTGTAATGGTTCCCTCCACCTCATTCATACTTGCGTTCCAGTATTTGGCCTGGAAAAAGTTACCCACCGTTAAATCAGTTTACAAGGGGGTTGTCTGCTCTTGGAAAAACCCACACATAATCAGTTAACAGCAGCAGTCAGTTAGGGTTAACTGCATGCTGTCACAGGTACTGCATCTGCCGGTGTTAAGTTTGAGTATATAATAGAATACAGGAAAAGCCGAGGAGATTTCCTCCGGCGGTCAGCAGGTGATGCTGTTGGTTAAACCACCACAAAGCCCTGTGCCTGCCTGCTGGACCATGACAACCACAGAGGAAGGACAGACACACAATAAGACTCTGGCATGTCTTGGCCTGCTCCACATCGTCAGGGGCCTTTTAGCTTTTCACATGCTGTGACCAATTAACTCCTTAATCCCCCACGAGGTAGAGGTACCCTGATACACAGGGTGGAATTAAACATGAACACATGGAGCTCCCTCTGAAAAGAGATGAAGATGGCTATGTATGTGGCACATATACAGGTTTGGGTAGGTTACTTTTAAATGTAATCCACTACAGTTACTAGTTACTATACTAAAATTATAATCAGTAAAGTCATTTTGGGATTACCTAAATTTAGTAACAAAAATTCCATCCAAAGCAATCAACTGCGTTGGCTCACCATATCTTTGTATTTTTGTGTGTGTTGCTCAGGGGAGTAGATGAAGGACTTTTCTTCTGAAAATATCCCTTTTAAATCTGAAAGTAGTCCTTGAAGAAATCCTCTAATTTTTCAAACATAAAAATAATCTGATTATTTCATTTGGTAATGTAATTGATTATAGTCCCAGTTTTGTTTTATCTTTTATCAGTTACTTCTTAACCCTGTACATATACAGTACTACTGACTAATAGGGAAGCTGAACGCTTTGATTATTCCACATGAGAGCATACTGTACTGTGTGTGTATACTTTCTCAGCTGCTCTTATTGAGAGATAGTTTTCCCTTGACCCTAGAGGGCTACACTAGAGAGGTAGCCACTAGAAATATGCAGACTGAAAACAGGACAAGGCAGAGAAAGATAGTGACTGAGAGACGTCTATTAAAACCAAGGACAAACTAATACCTTTCAGTGACACAATGTCAACACAACAGTCATCTTTAGAAATGTACTGCTAATATACATCTACAAACATTTTCAGGGCGTAATGGGAGGATTTAGGTTTGTTTGTTTCCGCAAGAGACTCAACACACCTCTGCACGATCCACCTCGACTAACGACCTCAGTACATACTTTCATGTCATACAGTAGGTTATGCTAATAAAGAACATTGTTCATAGATTATGGAGGAAAGGGGTGCATTATTTTCATTCATAGCTCAGAAACATTAGAACCCGCTGTTCCATTAAGTGTTGTCCTCTAAGTCCTGGTGGTGGCCCCCAGACTTTAGCCCTCATCCACCTGATGAATGTTGGCCTCACCTTGACAAATGTGATCTTGCACTGGCAGACATCACTGCTTGCGTTTTTGATGGCAATCTCTCCATAGTGCTCTATCCAGCGCTGTCCACTCAGAATGTTATGTATGCAGGAGGTCACCTTGTTCCACTCATAGCAATCACCAAACCTGAAGGAAGAAAGAAGGTACTCTCAATGCGTTGTGCGTTGGCACCTGCAGATGGTCAGTTGGGCAGATGGGCAGTTCTAACTACAAGACAGGAGTACCAAGGACTTCAGGGTTAGTCTTTCTTGAGAACTCTTGCCAACTTCGAGCTCAACTAAAAAAAAAATCCTTTTGAAGGGGAGTTTTTTCAGCACGCACAGAGGCCAGTAAGCCATTTTACCAAGATATTAGGTAAAGTGTATTAGCTTACAATTATCTTACAATAGCTGACTAGACCTTTAAGTGCCTTAGCCATGTCTTACCCAGGCAGAGTCACATGTGTGGTGCCAACAGGTACAATCTCCATCGACTTTCCCCAGAACTTGTTTTTCCACCTCATGTCTACAGAATCAATTACAGAACAACAAAAATAGGTTAAAAAGTTACGTTTCACATCTTTATGGATATTGTGCTTGGCTCAAAATAAGATATAGAAGATCCTTTGACTTATTTAGGTTTATGTAATCTCTTTGCACTTTAAGATGCAACTGCTGTATTAAATGTGCTATATGAATCAACTATTATTTACCTTGCCAAAAAATGAAGTTTTTAGACTCCGCATGACAAGCAGAGATAGGGGGGTGATGGCTGACCTGAGGAAGATCATTAAAAATAAGTTAATACTTTTAATAATTAAAAACAACAAAGCAACAATCATCTACAATTGCGACAGTGCAGAAACAGATATTCAAACATACCTGCTCTGCAACAAAACGAAAGTCCTTCTCTGGCCGATCACATTCGTAGGTCTCTCCTAGGACAGGGTTGAAAGGCTTTCCCCCTGCTCTGTAATAGCTGGAGGCGTACCCTGATACAGCAAATGTAGCTATGTATACCTACAGCATAAACATGACAGAGCTTTCATTGTCATGCACTAGATGTTATAATAATTTGATAGTAACAGAACAGTCAAATTTAACTGAGACAGAACTCAATGAATGAGTCCTCATTAAAGTTTAAATATGAAAAGGAAAAAAACCAAACAAAACTAAACAAAACAAAATAGCATTGAGAACCTTGTAGTCTTCAAACTGTCTGATCCATTTGAACAGTCCATTTTAAATAAGCTCCCTTCTGCAGCCATCAGTTTCATGTGATTTAAACGATCTCTCCATTTCCACATGGTGGGGCTCAGTATTGGCACTAGACTGGGTGTCATTTGCGTCAGTCTGATTGACTGCTACTGTAGATGCAATGGGCTGGGGAAAGCGAGTATTTTTTTTATTACTTCCGCAGTCTAATGACTACATTAACGCATAGTCATTTTGTGACCATGTGCCTCCGCAGGAAGTATTTAAACACCTCCCACACAACACTGATCCATTTTTACCCCACAAGCAATCTCACAAAAGAAACTACACACTGCATCAGACTTTCTGGCTATGAGGTTTGTATTGTTATTACTGGTTGGTAAGTTTCACTGGCTGATCGTGATGGGTGGCATATTTCATGTCAATTAAAACAGATGTCACGTCAATGTTTCTCTTCTAATTTTACTGATAAACTCATATGTTCATGGTAGACTAGTGAGTGGGCATTCAAATTAAACTGAGAATTTAATTAATTCATAAAAAATGTAAAATTGTCACTAATTGTTTGCAAGGCAGGGTTAGTAGTTTTCGAGAACGCTTGCCAATAATAGCCCTCCGCGCATCCGTGGCATCACTCCACACATTGAAACACATTGTGAAGCAAAGCATAGTACTACGGCTTTGTTGATATGAGCGGTTTTGGTGTATTTGCCAAAACGTGTTTTAGCGTACACATTAGCTTGCAATAGCTGACGATACCCTTAACCAAAATAGAGGTGCCAAATTAAATAGGTGCAAAATTGGTGTGTTCCCAATATACTGTAAGGGATGCTTTGAGTTCTGGTGTGGACATGTAACCAGGTCACTCTTCACACCTTCTGGGGGAAGGTAGCCACCCGCAGGCACACACCACATCTCACTGTATAAATGAATGGACAATCCCTCCGTCACCATTTTCTCAAGTTCAAGCTGTGCTGGCTCTGGCCGTTGCCATCTTTGCAGTATGTGACCCCGCCTGTAACTCCTGGCTTTGCAAAATAATGGGATTAATGTATGGTTTACAGGGTTAGGGTTAATAACCCTTGCAATAATATTCATCTCCTATGCAGTTATCACGAATGGGGAAAATAGCTACAGTATTGAGAACAAAACAGTGGTTCTTTATTTTTTCCTTTAGAATTTTTTTTTCTGCTGTAAAGTCAGACATTAATAACAAGAGAGTCTATAGGAATTGACACACTTTTGGAGCCAGTCTCAAGTTGCCATTCAAGGAACTGCAGATTTTGGCACTTCTTAGTTGGATTATATAGTATGAAGTTTATATATTATGTATTTTTATATACAGTATGTATTATACTATATGTATTGTCTCATCTTTGCTTGGACCCTGAGTGTGTAATAAAGGGGTGTGTATAACATTTTCTTCTCAGACAGCACAGTGTAGCAGAGAGACATGAACCAAGTGGAAAGAGATATTATAAGTGAAGATGGGGAAATGACCACGGGCTGGATTTGAACCTGGGTCTCCCAGGGCACTTCAGGTCCATACGGGCAGAAAGTTAACACGTGCGCTACAGCTCTACCCCGATATGATTGAATGAATGATCGACTGATCGATTGACAGACATATACGTTCATTTGTTTCTCAGCACCAGAGGTTTCCGCTGGGTCTCACCATACGCTCAAAGGGGTCCTGTGTGCAGGCGGCCCTGTCCAGCAGCTCGCTGTACTCCAGCTCCTCGCAGAGCCTCTGCAGCGTGTTCAGTGGCTCGTTGAGCTGCACAGGCATGGCCACCTTGGACAGGTCTTTGCCAATGTTGTTCTTCAGGATGTTCCACAGGCTGACGCTGCTAGTGCTAGGACTGACCGAGGGCAGACAGGATCGCCGCCGGCTGCCGGGGAGCGCCCCGTTCTCCACAACGCCTGGGAGAAGCAGAGGGGCACATTACTCGTTCTGTCAATGTCTTCATGTCAAAGCCATTCTCTGACTGAGATTGAGGTGGCTGGGGAGCGGGTCTGGGGTCCCTGGTGGTTTATGTTTTGGGGATGGTGG
>JAODLL010022765.1:0-51368 GCA_026546735.1 Forbesichthys agassizii
GTATATATATATATATGTGTGTGTGTATATATATATATATATGTGTGTATATATATATATATATATTAGCCTGTCATCATGGCACTCATACGGTGGTTAGCTTTACCAACACATCCTAATATTTCTACAGGAAACTTCAACCACTCCACAGTAGCCAGCCGAAGTGTCTCCAGCCCAACAATTCATTCCACAAAACACCTGGGGATTCTCCTTCAGAACTCAGTCCTGCCAAGAGTCTTTCTGTGGTAATTACATAGTGCAGATGAATTATATGTGCCTTAACATTTAGCTGCTCATAATGCTGAGATTTAGTGTAGGTATAGATGGCAGAAGTTATGATCTTTTATTTATTACCTTCGATAATTGATTCGATATGATTACATCCAGAACCATGAAAATAAGTGCACTTCTAGATGAGGTACTATGTTCTATATTTATGCTTAAGTGCTAAATGTGTGTACAGTATAATTGCTGATGTTAAACTAATTATCTACTTTGCTTGTTTTTGTAGAAACGCCCCTTGTCCTCTGACCAAAACAACTGCCAGACCCCAAAGAAACAACGACTACTAGACCATAGCTTGCCTCTGCATTCTCCTGCCAGTGTCTCTAATGGAGACCATGGCTCCAATGGAGCTCATGTCTCTTATGGCCAAGGAAACATTAGTGTGCCGACCACCACTGCATTTGAAAGAACCAATGGTCATACACAGGAAAGCCCAAACGGTCTTGATTCACGGCAACACAAACTCAACGGGTCTTCGACCATTCGCAAACTAGAGCGGACTGAGCCATCACCTGCTGTACCTAGCCCTAAGCCACAGGTTGACATCACCATATGCAATAAACTGCCATTTTTCAATAGCTTGCATAAAAAGAAGAAGTCCAAAAAGTATAAAGACAAAGAGCAAGATTGCCTCAAACCAGACTGGATTGAGACCAGCCCAGACCTAAAACGGTATCAAGTAAACCTCGATGGTAAGCGGCACTGACAATCCTTGCTCACTTGCATGTCATGTATCCAAATATTTTTTTATTACATTAATCATTGTACCAGTTCTATACTGTAGGTAAAGGTCAGTTGCCATGAAGTGGCAAGGATAGGATTAAGAAGATTGCGTGTTTTTAGGACTGTAGCATGTTGTACCGCAGTGCTCCCCAGCCAGTCTGTTGATGATTGACTGGAACAGCTGGGTGACCTACGCTCCAGTGAATCAGCAGGCAGCATTGCCTCCCACTCTGGGCTGCAGGCATCACTGCTTTCCCTGGAGCAGATCCCTTATCAGTGGCAGTGATGAATGATACTAGCAGTCCTGATATGATGGGTGCTTCATCACATTTGCATTGGCATATTGCTGCAGATTTATTTTAATCTCTGTGCGTGCGTCATCTACAGACCATAAGGGGGAAACACCTGTCACGCGTGGCTCAGCCGAGGACCTGCCTGACTATTTAACGTAGGTTTAAAAAAAATTGAACTATTATGTTAGCTTTGACTGATAGCTACTGATAGTTTACATGTCTGTTATTGAGTAAAACTGAGAGGCAAAACTGACGAAAAGCATGAGCATTTATAGCATTTAAAGGACCAATTCAGACACAGTAATAATATAACTGACTGAATTGACTAGAAATAATGTAGAACTATAATGTAATTTTAGTATAATTTTAATATAATATTAAATCTATTACATGCTTATAGTGACATTACTCATCAAAACACTGATATACAGTGCCGCCTAGTGGAATAATATAAACATCTGCGCTCTGATATTTCCATACGTTCCTTATTGTTGTTGATCAAAAACGTACTTAACTCAATATCGGTTTGTCTTTTCAGAAAATACACAGCCATAACATCAACAGAACAGCGGCAACAGTGTAAAGATGACTTCTGTGCTGAATACGATGAGTACAAAGCCCTTCATAACCGCATCAGAACCATTACAGAAATGTTTGTTCAGTTGGGGTCAAAAATCAACACTCTCGCCCATGGAACACAAGAGTACAAGGTAATATTCAGGAACTGTGGCATTCTACAACACTTTCTAAAGGAAACATGTCATTTTTTTGTGATAATACTGTTTTATTATTACAGCTTATGGAGGACCAAATATTACAAAAGTACAAAAAGTATAAAAAGGTTAGTTCCCCACCTTTTGCATTTTAAGACTTATGATGTGAAATTGTTTTCTGTTTTTACAGTAGTTAAGCTCAATGGATCCCTTTATCTCTTTAGAAGTTTCCAGGTTTTCGGGAAGAGAAGAAACGGTGTGAGTACCTGCATCAGAAACTGTCCCACATCAAAAGCCTTATAATGGATTATGACCGAACACAGGGATCCTCCTAGTTCCTGGCCTTTAATGTGAACTGGGTATACAACTGGACCAAAAGACTGTCAAGCCAGCTTCTGAAGAAGTAAGGACCTTAGCTGACAATAGGACGAGTTATTCACTTTGTTTCTCCAAGTGAGAGCCAGGGCCTCTTTTCAAACGTGAGCTCACCAACTCGTGATCAAATGATGCCATTTACAGTTAATCAGTCTTTGATGCTCATTGAAGTGCAAAGTCAGGATATTATTCTGTTGTAAACTGATTTTGACACACTAAAGCCAAACCCCTGTTTCTATTTCAAATGTAAGATACAGAAATGGTTTGGTAATGAACTGCCAGGACTTAAAAGGCATTGCTGTGTGATGGTACAATCATTTGAGGGAAAGCAATGTTTCTAAAGACTCTATATTTATTTACAAATCAAATGATTTGCTGTTTCATTGACACATATTGACCGGGAAGTTGGCACCCTTTATGATAAGAATATGAATAAAAGTATTTTGATTTGTTTGTGCATCGTTTCTGCTAATTTGTGCACGCAAAATAAATGTGTCCACAGACCGTTTTAGAGAAATTAAACATTACGGTTTTCGCAATGGTGTGATGTCCTCAGTCTCCTATTAAATAAAATCACTTTTAACTTATCACATCTGTGCTTGTTTGTGCAAACAAAACAAACATCTGTGCATCATTATTTTACATTTTATTGAGGTTTATTTTATGTAAACATGACGTCACTGTCTCGCGCTAAAATGGTCTGAATCGCTCATAGGCTGAACATGTACATTTAAACTTGTTATTTCTCTAAAATGGGTTGCGCACACATTTTTCTTTGGTGTGCACAAACTAATACAAATACTTTTATTCACATTCTTGTCATATGGGGTGCCAACTTCACAGAGGTCACATATTGATATGGTTTTATCATACCGTACACTCCTCGGTTGCATTGTAGTTCCCCAGATTTTCCAAATGTCTGCACCAACTCGCTGTTGATGTTGCAAACACAACGACCCACATACGTACAGCATGATGGGCTAAAGGGGTGGGGTCAAGAATGGTTTGAGCTCATGAGAGCTACAGGTAGAGGAGTAGAGCAAAATACAAGCCACTCTGTGGGAGAGGAAATACTTGAGTTTCAAACCAAAACAACATTTACCAAAAAATTAAGGAACACATCACCACAATCTGGGCTTGCCAAAAGTAATATATATGCCCTATGTAGCCTGAGGAATTGACCACCAGATTATTTATGAAATGAATAATAATAAAGCACACTGATACCGTGTAAATAGTATACATGTTAAGTAAAGCATGTTTTCCCAGTCTAATTAGAAATAATTATTTAACATAGTAATGTTTATAAGATCATTCTGTTTCAAAATATAATTTTCAACATATACTGTATATATATAACTTAAGGAAATTCAGGAATTTACTTTTATAATTTGCTCAAATCTACTGGTCACAATGTTGTAATATTGTACACGGCACATAATGTGTAAGCTCTAAATAAATTATAGGAATATTTATTTTAAATATACAGTATATCCTTTCATTTTCAATGTAGTTTTAAAACTCGAAGGGCTTTCTAAGTATGTAAAGTCCCCACCCCACGTTCCGAATGGTTTCAAATACACTTGAGATTGTCAGGTGCGGAGGATAGACATACGTTAAACTATAACATTCTGTGAATGTTATCTTTTGACATCATACATGCGCTAGGGATACAGATTGCACACGTTATCATTTATATTTGTACCAAGATATTGCCATCCTAACAGCAGAACATTATTTTAATAACATTGGCTTTTGTTAAGATTGCTTGTCTTGGTGAACAGTATAATTGAATAAAGCTAATGTTTTGCCTTAATGTGCTGTATACACAGGCCATTGACATACCTGTTTTTGTTCAGCGCACAGTTTTAAGGCAATGTATTTAGGTTGTATTTCTGGTTGTATTAGATTAAATGTAAAGCTGTAGTGCAATTTTCTATTGTTTTCATTTAAGTCAGTTCATAATTGTTTTGTGTTAGGTGCATTTAATTTCTAATAACATGGATTTGTTATTATCATGGTCTGATATTCAATTTACAGTATTGTACAATGCTGTCAAGTTATTAAATTAGATACATATTTTAGTGTTACATTCCCTTCAACTCAGAGTGGTCAGCTGGTGCAATGCAGGGTAAATCCCAGAGATTTGATACAGGCAACAATTCATTTGTTTTGGTACAAATGTCTTAATACTCTAGGTATTTTTTATGATTGTCCATCAAACTAGAATAAGGTATCAGTATTATTACTTAAATGTATTTCATTTGAAGTCTAAGAATTATACAAGCATTGCATCAGTGATACCCTGCCATTCGATCACTGGTCAGTCAGGTCACATTTTTTATTTACATATTTTATGTCTGTGACCAGCCATTCTTGGGTTCTTCTTGCATACAGTACAGTAACCTATTTGGAACTGGGTTTCCTCAAAGCACCATGGCATACGAGTTTCACAATGGGAATGTTACCATTTATAGCCCAATAAGACAATTTTGGGAAACAACCTGGGGAAAGGGTTCACATCCAGTACTACAGTTGTATGTTTAGTTTATTGTAGGTGCCTTTTCGTATAGGGAATGCAAAGCCACTTGCTATTTACCTATTTGTCATCTGGAATATTACTGTGCCAGCAGTATTCCCATTTTTTAAATATAAAAATACTCTCATTTTACAAACAAGGAAATGACGTAAACATGATGTTTAGAACATATTTGAAATCTTTTGTACAATATAAAAAGAACATTGCCATTGATTTGATCATGACTATGACATGTGCCTGAAGGTTTGATAGTTTTCAGGGGGACATCAGTGAGATTTCCTTTAATTTGTTGGCTACTCACTGTATTTGATATTTGGTATTTTGGGGGAAAAAATAATGGTCTCAATATTAATGTGATATCAACTTTGAGCCACTGCAACCAATCTATTATTAAGAACAATGTTTATATTGATTTTAATATTCATGTTCTTTGGCGTTTCCTTCAGTCACAATTTTGCAAAGCATGGATGTTGCATAAAAGATGGATTGTTGTCTCAATATTCAAGAATAAAAGTTTTTTAAACAATATTGAATGCTATGCGAGTTTATTTCCATTAGAGGGCAGTGTTACTCTTTCATTAGCAGTTAAATGGCAAGTTATCACTTAAAGTGGGAATTGTTAGTATTTTCAACAATTTCAATGACTATATAACTTATGTTAATTGTGTGTAGTAATATGAAACTTGTAAAACATGCAAGCTTATATCAGGTTAGTTTAGAATAACCCTAAGGAAAATGCAAACACGCATATAGAATCGGATTTGGAAGTGCATTCATGTCTAAATCTGCGGGCAGTCGTGCACACTGACAGACAGAAATATAGTTGTTTCCATTTCAAGACTCATCTCTGCACGTGGGGGAGTTAACTTTAGGTAATTGATTTATTTGAAACCTACAAATCCTTTTCAGAGTGAATCTGAAGAATTGCTACTTTGAAAACATCCATTTGTGTTTACACGTCCACGTGTTTTGACTCAGTTTGGCATACCTTCCCAGGTTAACTTACAGAGCAAGTTCCTTGTTTATAGAAAACACCTAATTATTATGGATCAATGTGTAAACAAAAACATGTCAGCCTTGACACTACTCCAATCTCATGTTTCTTAAGCCATTTTATTTATGTATATATTTATTTATTAACATTCTATTTGGGGACAAAATTAAAATGTGTGAAATAAATATGTAATAAACATTTACATCCGACATAATTGAACCTAGATCCAGATAATAAACCATATAACATAGAAGAAACCACACAAATACATTGCGATTAGCACATTAACTATTTAATTCAAAGAAATATTTATAACAAAGATACCACATTATGAATAGCATTACATAGCATTTTTCTGATAATTATTTTGAAACCACATTATCATGTAAGAGAATGTGTTTTCTATTCAGTGTTTAAATACGGTGTGAAATAAGCAACAATCATGCTACTTTGAACATATTAGAAAAAAATGAGGTAGATTATCATTTAAACTGCCAAATTGTAAGTAATATTGTATAAACTTAGCTTTAAATATTTTTCAGCCCTAGAGCCTTTACTCATCAAAAAAATAATATTGTAATTATAAATTGGTAACACTGGTTCTGGCTTTCAAATGTTTTAAAACATAAATCAAGATCCCTATCCGATTTAGTACACCAGTGTGTTATTCATTATGGATTTTGACTTAAGTCCAGCAATCATAGATACATCATTCTTAAAGCATTGTGAACCACTATTTATTGTACACAAAAGCCTAAATATATTAGTTGAAATGCCTTTCAAATCAGTGTAATTACCTTTTAAAGTGCAGTGACAAAGACCATATGCAAAACTTCTATAAATGTAAATTAGATCTATTTGTTTATGACAGTAAGCGTCAATGTCAAAGGTTTGCATCAAAGATCCATTAGAATAGCTCGTAAAACCTGATGGCTATGGTTTCAATAATAATTCCACATAATATACATTTATATAATATACACACTTCAATATTTGACTTTCTGCACACATTCAAGTTCCAGTCAGGGCTTTATTTTGAACTTTGGCTGCATGAGGGTTACTAAACCCAAAAGAGAGGAAATCAAACCACAAACCCCAACCATTCCTGCATTGGACTGATAGATCCCCAACTTGTCCAGGGGAATGAAGAGATCACACATATTTTTCAGCATGTCCAAGGAAACAGCTGGATGGCTTTTAATGCTCTCAAACAACAGAAAGAGAAACGCATCCAGCTGAGGAACGACAACCTCTGCTACCTCGGGGTTCTCACTTAGGTGCTGGCTGACCCTCTGTTGCATGTGCTTGTCTCTGGCCCTTTGTGCTACTAGCTGGATGACCTCATAGACATCCCTGGTTAGACTGAAAAGCAGAGATAGGAAATAGAAACGAGAGGCGTTCAGGTTCCAAAGCTCCTTGTCAACATGGCGCACAAGGCCCACGTGTCTGGCCCAAAGCACGTTGTCGCAGATGAAGTAGAGGCCTCGGTTGATGTTGGCCACCGTAAGGCACAGGCACAGCACCGGGTCAGCCAGCATCATGGTTCGCGTAGCAGCATCAATTGAGTTCACAGTGTTTCCCAACCTGAGCACTGAGAGGAAATTACAGCAACCGTGCATTTTATTTATGTTTTGAGAGGCAAACTAACATGTTTTCTGTCAATTTGTAGAAGTCTAGTAACACAAATTAATTGTCACATACATTACATTAGCCACAGGATTATGTTGGCATATATATCTACATCTCCTAAACCTGGTTTAGAAAGCAATAGTTCTCTTCTTTCCTCTTTTGGTGACGACCTCAACTTATAAAGTCCAGGAAAAAAAATCGAATAAATAAAAGACAGCTTTATTTCCATTTCCATTCCATCTATTATGACAACAAGGACATATAATGTCCCACTCCGGGTATGCACTCTACCAAACAGACAGCAAAGCTTTGCAGAGACCATATGACCTAGTCTACTTCACTCTGGCTTTGAATTCCAAGCATGTGTGTTCATTCGTCTACCCTATTCTATGTTCAAATTAAAAGCCCTGTAGCTGTAAGACTGTAGTTCAGAGGAATATACTTTTTTTAAGAAATGGTTATTATCTGGTGCACTAGCCTGACTTAACTTGCCAGATTCTGATTTTGACAGTTTTGAAGCACCACCTGGACTTTGACCATCGTGTGACAGGTGGATCCTCATTTATGTCTTCAGTTTACATTAAAAACTATATTTCAACGAAATGAAAAACAAAGCGCAAATGCATGTATTTTACATTTATGGTATTAGTATGTCTAGACGTTGTTCGTTCATTTTTCAGATGCGAGTTGTAAACACATAGCAGTGGATAGTGGACGTCTCTCTATCACAGACTAATCCCCGTCTAATGTTAAAACCATATTTACCGTACAACTTACATTTTCTTCCACCGCTCATGTTGGATTCCAGACTTTCAAGTTTGGATCTTAATTCCTTTCTTTCCGCATTGTTTCGAAGTAAATATTTCAATGTCGCACAGGCATACTGGGTTGCCCTGAAATACACATTTAAGCATTTAGCCACATATAGCCGCTTTAGCAGTTTGGAAGTAACCGCTGTGAATCCAAACAGAAAAACGCGTACCTGAACAGGCGGTCACGTCCTTGGGTTTGATTTGTTAAGTTAATGAACGCGTCCATCATGATGACCGGAACAACTTGTTCTTAAGAAATATCCTTGGTGAAACTACTAGTTTTAAAATGATTAAATATGAACTCAGCCACCTTTACGATTTTAACTTATGTCTAACTAGATTCAAATAAAGACGAATACCCTCCACAATATGACCATTTATGGGTTAAACAATCAGACAAGTCGATTAATTCAGCAATGTTAATCCATTTTATACCGGTGGTTTCACCACGGACCGATTTGCAGCCGGACAAACACTATGGTGTGTGTGTGTGTGTGTGTGTGTGTGTATGTGCGTGTGTGTGTGCGTGTGCATGTGTGTGTGGCGCAAGCATGTTAAAGGGCGCCTATTATATTTCGATCCTATAAAGAAATACTATATTTTTACACGCAATGACATTTATTGAAGTATTGAATAATCTACAGTGAAGTGGGTTCATGTTGAATGTGTATCATATGTTGACAAAATAACTCATGTGACTGATGTGTTTGTGCAAAACAAATAGGCATATCTATAAATAACACAAATAAAATGGTGATATGGGTATGCAAAGCCATAGTAGCTAATATCATGTTTTGATTCAATGCTTGATATGGTGCCCTAACCTATGCCTATGAATTGTCCCAACTCCACGGCGAAATTAAACTGAAGCTTCCCAATCAGGATGGTCTCGTGAGACAAATGGTGCCCAACCATCATGGCCCATCATTGCCAAATGTGGTATAGCCTCGTGGGCAAATATTATATAGGTATATTGTTAATAATTGCTTATCCAACTAAAAGTTCCAAGGTTATAGTGAAATTTTGAAAAAGAAAAAAAAAACAGTAGGCCTACTGTACAGTAAATAGTAGACGATAGGCCTAGTAGTCCACTGAAATGTTACTTTGTCTAATACTTAGTAGTTATCCACCTCTATATAAATAAATCAATATGGCAACCCCTGAGCCTTTCCTATGGATGGACCTGGTGTTTGTACTGAACATAGATGATAGATGGATGCATGGATGATTTGATCAGTGGGTAACCACCAGCCATATAGTCCAGCAAAGTTTGTATTTGTAGGTTTTATTACAATTAAAAATATTCAGTAATTAATTGAGAACGTTGGTAAGCTGTATATAACGTTGTATTTCCTGCATACACAACAGTAACATATGCCTAACAATGATTAACAACCTTTTCAGATTTTGATTTGTTCCAACAACAAAAAATCTTATTCATTTATTTATTTATTTATAAAACAAAATATAATTTTTCATAAACTGCCTCGTGGTCTCAAGGGTTCCAATACGTTTAAGATGTTAAGATGCGGCCACTTTGGGAAAAGTTTACCATATCCTAAATGTTGACTGCTTATTGGAGTCTTTAGCATTCTGTGTTCATGCAGGAAGGCACGCACATCCATTATATTGTTGTTGGCAACAGCCATATACTTAATATCAAGCCATACAGGACACTTTGAATGCTGTGTATCCTACTGCTATCTTTACAGTCTGAATATTTTAACATGTGTAATTTATTTATAATATATAAACACATAATTTCCTATGAAATTAGTGAAGTGAAGATGTCATTTTCTTCTAGTTACAGTATGTGACACTAACAATCAGAAGCCATCAGAACTATTACAAGATTAAAGAGCATCTCATCCACATGGCTGGCTATCTGATGAAAGCACAATTTCCTTTATAACATAATGCAATTCTTTTCAGAAAGTTTCCCACATACAAACACAAATACACATGCTTAATTTTATTTTTCACATATTGTTTGTCATTTAGCATAGGTGACCTTGTGGCACTAAATGAACACACAAAATTACATAGGCTTTAAATGCAAGCATTTACTGTATTTATATTACTGTATATTACATATTATATATGGAAAAGCAGCATACTACAAAATAAATGCAAACATTTAATTAATGCCACCCTTATCGCCCATAACTGCTCAGACATTGACATTCATTTAATCAAAACGCTCTTCCCTTGCCACTGATTTGTTGCTTTACTGATGTTGTTGTTTAATGATGGTAAACTACAATAATCCCTCAATAGCTTTGTGGGAAGCATCCCAAAGCAATATGTTTGTGCCACATGTTGATTGGTGTTTAGGGGAATGTACTTTAAACTATACTGTTTAACCACACATTGTAATATCAGGCCAGAAACTACCCATGTGTTTTCTCCTTAAAACGCATGTTGATTGGTTTGATATAGCAAAAAAGCAATGCACTGGCAATATATAAGCAATATACTAAGCCTTAAAGACAATAGAGTATTGGGAAAACAAATTGTTTTGTTACATCAATACTAGTTTGATACTATTTGCCTTTTAAAGTAGCTATCTTGTTTCAATGTCATTACAATGTACAATGAATAATAAAGGACAAAATATGTCATTCAAAATGTGATGTTTTCAGTTAAATATTTTCCCTTATTTCTGTTTAACTAGCTCAATGTGGCTTCAGACATCAAAGAACTGTTTGAAGCAATGAAATTGACCTGGAATTGAAATAAGCAGATGGGGCCACATGGAGAGTCGAGTGGACTGAAACGCCAAAGTACTTTTTCAAACATACTATTTGACAAATTAGTTTAAGCTCTGTCAACATATTGACTCAGATTCACTTTTTAATTTTACAGAAAAAACTTGATAAGTCTGTTTGGACTGAGGCTTATCATTTATTAGATAAGTTTATAGTGCCAGATATTAATATTTTACTTTAAGAGCAGGCCCTGCAATTGACCTTTGTCCTCCAATAACAGCCTTTTTTAAAACTCCTGTCCACTGTTTGTTTTGCTGTGGTGTTATGGCCTACCTAGTTATAGTAACTAGGTAGGAAGATACCTAGTTACACTAGGCAGGACATGTAAAAGGGGCAGGACTTGGGAATGGTCAATTGAGCCCTGCATAAAACTATAATAAAATACCTTGCACGCAGTGTACATGTACCAGTGCCACACAAAATAGACATTCATCCAGTCATTTCGACTCAATATCAACAGTGTTCTCTATTATGTCTATTAGGACGGTTAGTAGTCAAATAAAAATATGCTTATCTTTAGGAAAAGAACAGTCAAAAGTGAACATATCCAGAGAAATTCCAACACCAATATTGTCCTAATTTACAAGATAAATTGCATAATATGCTTGAATAGAAGACATGAGGGCGCCCTCATGTCTTCTATTACGTCTATCAGCAAAAGAGAAAATCTTTTTATTAAACTTTGATTGTCTGACTCCATTATTTCATTCATACAGTATATGTTTTTTGTAAAACTGCAATACTACTGCAACCTTCAAATCCTTTCTTTGACACAGCAGACAGTCCAGGACCCTCTTCTGTCTCCCCATCGTCATGGAAACCTGCCGATGCTCTGACCAATAGACCTTCCACTGTTTCTACCAATGATGCTTGTCGCCAGGGCACCGGACATGTCACTGAAGCGGCCACCTTCGCAACCAGTGACGTTCATCACCCAAACAGCCAGCTCTCCTGTGTACCCCTCCTGCTAAAAGTAGATCAATCCAGTTTGAGGATGGTGAAGGCATGGGTATACAGCATGAAGATGAGGAGCCTCATCAGTTTTCATTCAGCTTAAGAGGACCCCTGGTGTTCAGCTGGCCATTTTACAGGACTACAGCTCATTAGAAGTGTTCAGCTTCAGGATGTATTTCGTCCTATACAGGCATACAGTACACTTTGCAAGCACACCAACAAGAATGCACAGTTGATGACGCAAGGAAGATGATAATAATAATAATAATAATAATAATAATAATACTAATAATAATAATTAAAGCTGCAAGCAGCGTTGCTAGGGGTCAAGCAGACATCACAGTCTGATTGGATGACCTAGGAGGAGGAAGGAAGAGAGACTAGAGGTAAGGCGCAAGAGGTCAAAGATGTATTTTCCCCATAGACATGTTTTACATGATTGTCTTTGAGAGCGCATTAGCTGTTTAGGTCTGACAGGACATAAATCTAACAGATTAGTCCTGCTCACCCTCTCCTTATAGTAGGAAAAACTACGCCTATAAGTATTAACTTACATAATAGAGAACCTGTGAAAACAAGGTAAGACAGTGAAATTGATTAGAATAAAGGTTTTAATGGCTATATCAAACCGAGTCCAAAGACATGTCTAAGTGCTCTCTATGACAAATGGTTAGTGCGTTACAGCCATTTAAGCTTTGAACCAATCAGAAACAAGCATTGCTATAAGTCCCAATCAACGATAGAGCACTCCTTGCTTAAATCCGAATATGTGTCCTACTACTCTGTATGACCAACAGATATAGCTTTTTAAGCTCTAGGCCAATCAGAAACTAGTATGGCTAAAAAGCACCAAAAAATAATAGAGGACTTTCTACGGAGTCCAATGATGTAACTAACAACTTCCTATGAGCATCGATAGATGAGTTAAAGCTGTTTAGGTTCTCGGCCAATCAGAAATGAGCATGGCTGAAAAGAATCAATCAGGGACACAGGACTTCCTACCGAGTCCAATTATGTGTCCAACTACTTTAGGGAGTAATGGTTAGTGAGTTTTAGCATTTTAAGCTCTTAGCCAATAACAGAACAGCATTGATAAAAAGCACCAATCAATGATAGAATATCTCCTACCGAGTCCAATAACATGCCCAACTACTCTCTGGGAGTAATGGTAGGTGAGTTATAGCCATTACGGCTCTCGGCCAATCAGAAACGAGCATGGCTAAAAGGCACTAATCAGGGATAGAGGACTTCTTACAGAGTCCAATGATGTCCCCAACTACTCTGTTGGAGTAATGGTTGGTGAGTGATAGCGTTTTAAGCTCTGTGCCAATCAGAGACAAGCATGACAAAAGCACCAATGGGAGATAAGAGAATGTTAAGAGAATTCCATACAAGTACCTATGATGTGTCTCACTACTCTCTAAAACCAACGTCTTATCAGCGTTGAACTACAAATTAATGATCCTTACTACTTACTTACTACTTGTAGTACTCTGAAAGTACTTTGAGTATTTAAAGTACTTGAAATTGGCTATATGAATAATATGAATATGTGGTCACTTACATATGTGATGAAGTGTTGAATGTACATAAACAATAGAAAAATGCAGCATATGAAGTCTGCATTTACACATGGCCTCTTGCTGCCCTCATGTGGTTGTTTGGTTGTATTACTACACCCACTTTTAAGAAAAGTGGAAAATCTAGGAGTAAAATTTCAGGCTGTGCCAGGCATTTCGTTGAGACTTTTCAATGTTTTATCAGCGTTAAACTAGATATGAATGCTGCTTACTACTACAAAGTACCCTGAAGTGAAAGTACTTTGAGTATTTAAAGTACTTTAAATTGGCTATATGAATAAAATTCTATATGTGATCACTTACAAGTGATGAAGTGTTGAATGTACATAAACAATAGAAAAATGCAGTATATGAAGTGTGTATTTCACACATGGCCTCTTGCTGCCCTCATGTGGTTGTTTGGTTGTATTACTACACCCACTTTTAAGCTAAGTGGAAGAACTAGGAGAGAAATTTCAGGCTGTGAAGTGACAGTACTTTGAGTATTTAAAGTACTTTAAATTGGCTATATGAATAAAAGTATATGGTCATTTACACGTGATGAAGTGTTGAATGTACACACATAGAAAAATGCACTCATGGGTGTTACTACACCCAACCAGTCAATGTGGCAGATATAGGAGACACATTTTAGGCTGTCCCAGCCTATCTTTAAGACTTTCAACATTCTTTTTTCAGATTTGAATCAAGGCGCTATCAGGAGTCTAAAAAGCTATGAAAACTGATATTTACACAAATTGCATAGGATAAGACAAAAAAAATATTTTTTTCAATAAATCCGTAATATAGGAAATTAAAATATTTAAGACATTTAGCAATATGATAGCTTCATCAAACGCAAGAGGCTGCATCATTTGAAACCAAGCTCATGGATATATTGCAGTTACTACAGTAGCTGTTGACATTTTAAAGCTGTAATGTTCAACTGATGACTGTAGCACCCCCTATTGAGCAATCTGGACGAAACTTTTTGTACATCATTCAGACCCTTAGGCCTTCTTACACATAACCCTGTTAATTACTATTGAAAGCTGATTGGATGAATATTTACTTGTAATGACCACGCCTAATCAACGTAGTTTCTCTTGAGCAAATAAAGGCTTCAAAGTCGAGTGGATTCCCATTAGTTTCGTTAGAATCGGACACACGATAAAGGATCTGTTACCTTTTTTTTTTTTGTATAGCGCCCCCATGAGGCCAAATTGATAAAACTTGTGAGGATATCTTCTGAAGAGGATTTCAAACTTGAATCAAATTTGGTTGCGATTGGATTAACCGACTAAGAGATACACCCACTTCCCGTTTAAAGAAGATTTCATCCAATACATTTCCATCTGTGACAGCCATTTTGTTTCAAATTTCGAAACTCTTTGATCAACTTTTGCTTATTGTCGTTTGTAGTATAGATTAGCCTTGGTTTGGTTAAGATTGGACAAATGGCCTAGGAGGAGATGTTAAAAAAACGATTTTTCACAAAATTCAAAATTATGGTAAATCTAGTTAGGCTGAGTTCAAAATAGCCTCTGGCAAAGTTGTAGGGCATGAGAATAGCTATCACTTGATTCCTGGATGGGGTCTGTAGCTTAAAGTTTGCATGAGATATGCCCATTTGAAAATCGCAACTTTGACCTGTTGGTGGCGCTAGAGATTTCATGTCAGCATGTTGTAATTTGAGATTTTTCCTAATTGGTTGAATGTCTGACAATCTGCCAAGTTTCGTGCAAACGCTGCATGTGGAACATGCTGAAACCTGAAAATCCGTCGGAATAATAATAATAAAAAAACTAACAATAACAATAGGTTTCAGCAGCTTCGCTGCTTGACCCTAATAATACATTTTATTTATGGACACCTTTCAAGATACTCAATGACATCATACAATGAACATAGGCAAATATAAACACAACATCTGATTAAGATACTGTATATACATCTATAAATCCGGAGAAACACACATGGAGCAGACTAGATCAATGATGTGATCTTTGTTGTGAAAGGGGAAAGTGCAGTTTTGGATTACATCAAGGTCATTAAGTAAGAACATAATATCAGCAGCAAATTAACAGCAGTTCGACATGTATAAACACGAATATTAAAATCACATACAAGCAGTAAATTGGGAGTACTAATCAAAGTAACGAGTGAAGACAATTCAGTATAAAATCTATCAGATGGTTTGGGAGGTTCAGTTAAAACAATCAAAGGTTTGGAGCCAGGGAGTTTAAAAGCAAGACATTTAAATTGTGTATAAGCAGGTATACTAACAGATGTGGCTTTCAGATTGTCAAGCAAAAGAACAGCAACCCCACACCAAGATGGTGTGCCCGCTGCACAAGACCATCTTTAAGTGAAGGTGATTTCACGCTTTGGATCAATTCTGACCCGGATATATTGGCATGACCTCAATAGCAAGGTATCTTGAAAGAGGTTTTAGCTGAGTGCCCAAACAAATTGGAGGAGGGAGACTCAGCCCTGACATTGAAGGCTACATTCATTATTTCTAGGTGAGGCTAAGAGAATGCATAGGCACACCTATGCATTCATAGACCATTATAACAATAGAAATCAAAGTCTTATCTAGCTGAGAAAAAATAATCAGATACTGTACCCCAATCCAGTAGAACAATGTTCAGTCAACACGTCTTTATTTGAAACTTGCAGATAAACCCAATAATAATTTCACTAAAGTTGAATAAACTAATTTCTGTAATAATTAATCAATATGGACCTTTTATTTTATTGAAGAAATATACTGTATATTCCAACTTGAAATAAACATAATTGAAAGCATAATTGTTTGTTTTTTCTAAACACACTTAGCACAACAGAAAAGTAAGTTGGCTTCTTCGCTACCCTGCTTTGACCACCTATGAAGAAACAACTTCATATCAATAAAAGAGGTGCACTTTCTCCACTCCATGTCTCAGCAATGCACAATACACAACATTGCAATACATACTACACAACACAGTTTCTTGTGCGCTCTGGAATAAGCAAGACATTACGTTTTTAGGTACATAGGTACATACAGGTAAACAAAATAGCATGCAACAATTTCATGGCTTTTTTCAAATGTTAATACAACAATGCAAAGATGCAATTTCAAATGTAAACAATTGCAAACAAAAATATATCATATGAAATTGTGCATAAAATCTATATCTTTTTTAAACAATGAATATATATATATATATATATATATATATATATATATTTCACTGTGACAATACTAAAACCAATAATTATATTTATATTGTATCATTACAATTTTGGAAAATGTTGCTGTTACTGTGCATTTCAGCAGTCTTCCCCTCATTTGAATTCTAAATGTAACCTAATTTGTTTCTGTATCTGTACAAGCTCTAATACGTTTTTTTTTTTTTTTTTTTTTTTGTATCTGTTTTAAGTACATATTTGTAATTTAACTTGCTCTGAGCAAATAGCAGTTTTCAGTAAATGAAAGAAATAACTATCAGTCATCTGTGTCCCAATGATTCAATGTGGTGTCACATTGATTCAGACCAGATTGTTTTCCCGGTTATAGGCTAAGTCGTTATATCATGCTAACTTGACTGATTTGCCTAGGGTCACCTTGTATGTTCTGGTTGCTAGATGAGAGATAGTTGCTATAGTTGCAGCTTTCCCTGGTCTCTTCTAAGGCTTTGCTGGGGATGGATGTGTTTGAGGCAGCAGCCTGTTGTGGAGAAATATTTGTCATATGTAAAGAACCCCTTAAAGAGCCTGTAATTACAGTGTTCTTTTCAAAATCATTACGCCTGTTTGTGTTTACGTATTTCTTTAGACCTTGACGGAAGTGAATTGTAAATAGACCATAAGTGATTGGATCTAAACAAGCATTAAATAGGCCAAAGATAAATAACATATGTGTCAACGAATGGGAGACTGTCTCCTCCATGTCTTCGGGGAATAACCAGTACCACAGACCCAGCAGGTAGTATGGGGTCCAGCAGATGATGAAAGACGTGACAATGACAATGCTCATCTTCAGAGTTCTCATGCGAGCTTTGGGGATGTTGTTGTGTGAACGACGCAAAGGCGCCTCTCTAGACCGCACTGCAATACACAAACAAACACCAAAGGCTTGCCAGTTAGTAAGGCGGGAACCTTGCCAGACATCATTTTCCATTGCATTCTGCCAAGGGTATACTTACGGTTACCCAGTGCCATGCGGCTGGATATCTCCACAAGGATCCGTGTATAACAGAAGATCATGATAACCAACGGGAGCAGGAAGAGACATATAAAGGTGAACATGTTATAGAGGGTCTCCTGCCAGTGCTTGACAAAGCTCCCGTGGGTTGTGCATTGGGTGAAGGTCTCGGGAACTGTGATGGTCACATTGTGAAATATAACCATCTGTTTGAACACACAAGAACAAGGTACACAACAAGGTATACAATAAATCAACATTATAGCTCTATATGTAAACACATGCCAGATATTGTTTGATATACAACATCTAGATATAATGATTATTTATGAGATTGTACATCACATAAATCCTCATTAATGTTAAGGCATGCCAGATTCAGTAATTCCATATAATTCTTTAAATAAAACAAAACCTAATTTCTGTCAGTACCACTGAACTCTGTTTATCTTTTAGTACATATGATTAGAATTACATAAAAACGATTTTTATTCATGAATGAAATAATTGTATGGTGTTGTAATAATGAGTTGATTCCACATGAACAGATTCCTAGATATAATGATATAAGCAAAACACTGATATATGCTGTTGTATGTGCATTAAGCACTGGCTCGTGTATAAAGCATAGTGCAAACAAGGGAATAATGTCTCCACCACCTGTTGTAAAGACAAATGTATACATTTGTGATTACAGTATTAGCATCACTTTCCACTATTTTATTTGTTTAATAAAGAGATTAGCAGCACAGAAATAGTTTATTTCTGTATTTAGTCTACATTTCATTCCCTTGACAATGTTTTCATTAGCTGACCCAAATAGTTCTACAGAAATACAGGCAGCAAACATACTGATTTGTTGGTGTATTAAGCAGTGTGCAAGTTGAGAATCAATATACAATAATGGATAGTACTCTTATAAATAGGACACCCGCTACAAGGCTAACCTGTTGAAATATACCTTGAATGAAAACGTATCCTAGCAATATTCTGGTGTCTATCAGATACAGCCAGTGCAATGATGGACAGAACAAAGAGACATCAGGAGACAAGTGAAAGACATACAACATAGACATTGACCAAGTTAAAGTACTTTTTCCATGAGAGACAACTTGCATGTACTTTATGCACATTGTCATTTCCAAGGTGTTAGAGAAGTTGTTGCTTACAGGGAAACAATACATCTTTTACTGTATGTGCACTTCTGCAGGTCTACATCATTACACCATCCATTAACTAATGAACAACACAACGACTGTCTCCTCCTGACTATGCTGAAGGTTGTGAGAGTGTTTTTTTTAAATTACTTCATTGTATATGTTAATTCATTCAGAGTCAACCCAGGGAAAAATGCAGCACCCACTCGGAAATCAAGTTCCATTAGCAGAAACAGCTGCCTCATTTGTAGGTCGGAATTAATCAAGGGCTATTGGTGTCTCTCCATAATAAAATATACAATCATATACAGCGGTATACTGTAATTGTAGTGTAATTGTATAGTGAATAACCTGTACTGTATTTTGATCATGTTATGTTATGAACAACAGATATACAGACAAATAATTTACCTGAGAACCGTGGTATGGTGTTTAAAGTGATCCTTAAGCGTTGACGCATATTTGCACAGCAAACAACTTGGATGCCTCTATGCAGCCCTGATTGTACTGTAATGACAATTCTAATAAAAAGACAAATTGCCTATCCACGATTGTGTGTGGCAGTGACAGGTGTATTACAGAAAAACTGCAGGAGTGTATTTTAAGATGTGCTGGCGTCCAAAGTGCCTTGATGTGATGACAGGAGACAAGGTTGAGAGAGAGAACCGAGAGAGAGAGAGATAGAGAGAGAGAGAAACACAGCAGATTACTGTCACCACCTGACATACCTGAGGAACAGAGAGAACCACACTCATGGTCCAAGCCACAGACAGCATGACTTTGCTCCTCCTCTTAGCCTCACTGATGCCCAGTGGGTTAAGGATGGCAGACTGTCGGTCCAGGCTTATGACCACGGTCACGAAAGAGCAGGAGTACATCGCTACTAGCTTCATGAACATCAGCATCCTGCAGGCCATGTCTCCGGCCTGCCACTGAACCGTGATGTTCCACGCAGCGTCCACGGGCATGACGATGAAGGTCACCAGGAGGTCGGCCACCGTCAGGTTCATGATAAGGATCCTGACGTGGGACTTGCGTCTGCCACCGTTGCTGGCAGCCCAGAGGACAGCCAGGTTGCACACAGCCGAAATGGCACAGAGGACGAAGGTGATTATCACCCGGACCTTGGCCGCTGTGGAGAAGGTGGGGAGCTGGAGGGTGGCCCCGGTGGCATTCCCGGCACAAACAGAGGGGGGTTCCTCACAGCTGGCATTCACAGTTGGCTCTGTCATTTGATGGAGCATTATGTAGCCCGACATCCATGGATGTCACTTAACATTAGGACAGTGTGGCTGTTAAGTGGGGTTTCTTCAGTATTTCCACTATGAACTGCACAGATTAGGCTGCAACAAAAAACGGAAAGAAAACATATTCTAAACATGTGTAGGCTACTGAGACAAATACTGTGTATTTAGTATTGAATATGTGGACCTGGTCCACATAGGCTCCATCAACATGCATTTGTTTATGTTTCAAACAAGTTCAACATGTTAGATTGGATCATTATTTTTAAACGGTCGATGACCTACTACTGTACTAATTACACTTTATCTTGCGGTTCATCTCGAACCTGTTGCTCATTGTTTAATACTACTCGCATTGTTTAATATTAATAAAAAAGTTTATAATATTCTGCAAGTGATGCATTGTGCAATAAATTACACGTTTTGTCTGTGTGCCCCCTGATTATCACACGTTTTTCTATATTTTCTGTATATATTTTTAAAATTATTCTTATTATTCTTATTATTACTATTATTTAAAATCGAGGAATGCTATTTAATGATAACCCGCGTCATTCTTAAATCGAAGAAACGACACAATTATGAAAGGCGTCATGCCATTGGAAAGAAAAAAACATACGTGCTCGACAGAACAAACATCTTACCTGGCTGCAGAACAATTAGGACCTGATCCAGCCGATTAAACTTCCCATAGTATCCTACCTATAGCTCAACCACTTCAGCGCTAGATGCAATCTACGCCGTCAATGCACAGCGCTTCGGTCCCTGAAGACCATTCCTCTGCTCTGACGTGCGAGATATAGGTATAATCTATATGCGACAATATCAGGTATTTTCTTGCAATGTAGTTTTAAGGTCCAGCATGTTGTATCGTGTTAACGTGGTGATATGATTTTGATTATCTTTTTCTAAATATATTGATATTGTTTTCGTTTAAATATGGTAAGAAATATTTCATTTTGCCTTTAAAGAATAGCTTACCTCAACTCCCCCTGCCTCCTTCCCAACACATTCCTCCATACAGTTTTAGCAGAATGTCCATGTCTGACCAAGCACACTTGGAAACACAATGAAAGTCATTATCTTATGACTTTCAGAATGGCATTGAATAATTTCTTCATCCATTTTAAAACTTTTTATTTTCTCACTAAATGTTAGGTCAATTCACTTGCCTTCATACTGAGACTAAACATCTAACGATATGTGGCTCCTCATGAAACTAATACTACAGTAGATCTACTGCCAAACTCAATATACAAACGGATTGATATATGTTTAAATATTTCAGTAGCACTGTTAGAACAGATGTGTGTTGTTCTGATAGGAGTGGACCAGAGGTAGTCGGAACCACTATTACTCTCATCTTTCTGAGGAAAGTTAATTTGGGGTCTGACCTCACATAAGAACACCTACTGCAGGAATAAAAATCAAGGTTTCTCTCAGACAGTTCATTTGCATTTTTAATTTTGCATTTATCTCCTTGCTGGTATTTGTGGAAGAGCGCATCTATAAAAAACAATTAATTCAAATTGCATAAATCAAAAAAAATATTAAATTCACTGCATGGATTGCTAGAGCAATAGATGGAAAAGGAAGGAAGGAAGGAAGGAAGGAAGGGAGGAAGGAATGAATGAAGGAAGGAAGGAAGGAAGGAAGGAAGGATGGAAGGAAGGGAGGAAGGAAGGAAGGAAGGAAGTGAGAAACGTTATCAAAAATATATTTTCCTCTTAGATTGTAAACTTTCATTTTTTCAAAGATTGAATGCCTTCACAAAAAATACTGAATTATGGGATTATTGGGAATATTTATATTTATGTGTGTGCTATTTTTAACCTAATGCTAATTGTTGCTTTTAGCTTTCACATTGCAACAGCAGCAAGTAATGGTTCCACGGCATTTGTTGGTTGTTGACTCTTAAGTGCAAATGTAGTTACTCTTCTCACTCATTCATGATATAGGAATATGTTAGTACTTGTTAAAAAAAGTGCTTAACCAACCAAAATGATTTGTTCAGCTATAGCCCAAAATGACCAGTCTGAAATTAAGTTGATGGGTTGGGTCTTTTTGGCAGGATAGTTTACTAGTTACCAGACTAAAATTCTAATCAGTAAATAAATGTATATTTAAAAAATGTCATAATCATATTACAAAATAGGATCAAAACCCTGGTCCTTGGGTATTTAGGCCATTGGACAGAGGGAGCAGAGTGGAGATCCCTCTCTCATGTATCATACATGAAGAGGGGATAAGATCATGGCTCTCTGCATGTTCTGCATGCATGCTTGTGTAAATAATACACAGGTAAATCAACACTAAATAGTTCTGTTTAATTTTGAGTAGTTCGTTTAAAACAAGTGATTTCATTGGGATTGGAGATAATTGATGTTGTATCTATATTAGGATACATTAGCCAATCTAGCTGAATACCCTGACCAAATTGAAAATTTTAAATAAATGTACAATTATCTCCAAGATCTTAGGCTAACACTAGCATTTTGGTTCATGCCTGTTTTATGGTCATTGGTTTAAAACGACACCTACATATCAAGGAATTTCAGTATACTGAGGGTTCAATTATATTCGGAGACAAAATACGCACTCTAAAGAGCTACAGGAGCATAAAAACAGCAAGCCATTAAAATAAATAATAGTGCTTTGCATTAGAAAAAACACATTTAGACCAAGGAGGATGCTGCCTTGCGAACTGCAAAAGCATTTTAAATGTTTTGTTTATGCTGCAGCACAGTTATTAATGAACATCAAAGTGCAATTTGGGCAGGAAACTGAAAGATCACAATTTACACGTGCATCAGACCTTACTGTAACATCGATAATTGCCATGCCGAGTGTGAACATGTGTTGGTGCCTATTCAGTATAAGGCAGGAACCATTGAACATCTGATAGCATGGCAGAAATGTTGTGTACGTAGAACTGTCAAAAGCTGAAAGCTGGATGCAGCATTGGTGTTGTCATGCAGAAAAGGAGACAATAAAATGAATATCTGAAATGACCTGTCAATTTTTATGGTTTGATGCCTTAAAACCACATTATGGTAATTAGGAAAATTAAAACATTACATACATACAGTATACAGTACAACACAAACTGATATGGTTCTCAGAGAAAGATATTTACCATATTTTCTAGCCAATATGACTCCCATTTTTTCTAAACCTTATCTGTTTACATATAATATTTAAATAAAATAAGAAATGTGCATTTTGTTAAAATGTTTAATTTAAATAAAATCAGTAAATTTAGTTTATGTTTGATATTTTATTTTCATTAACTAGAGAACTTTGTCATTAACACTTTTTATTTTGTTGTTGCTAAAACTACAAACATAACTATTTTTGTATTGTTTAAGTTATTCATTGTCCTTTGTGATGGAATTCTCAATCTCTTGTCACCCCCTCATTGGGGTGTGGGTTTATCTTATTTTATTCAGCTGTACTCAAAGTGGTTATCTTTGGCAAAGGAATTGGTCTGTGTTATTTCCATGTCAAGGTTTCCACTTTGCGGTGGCTTGTATACACATCCACTTTGACAGATTGATTTGCAATAACACTTAAATAATTCCCTAAGGCAATAAGATCAAGAACCCCCAATCAGGTTTACAGTAACAGGAAATTATGAAATTATGTGTCACAATATGTCTGTTACTGTATTAACATAATGGTTGGAGGATTGGATGTTGGTCTAATGGAGGAATACTGTTGCATCTCATAGACTTTAATCACTCAATCAATGCTTTATATTTGTATTAATGTTTTTAAAACTAAAATATTACAATCTTCTACAATATTATTGCAAACAAGTCACTCTTGTGACATGTATAACAAGTTAAATTATGTTATTCATATACAGTATATGTAGGTAGAGGTTTACATTCAGTAAGCAAAACATTCATATAAATGTTTGAGAGTTGATTTTTTACACTGTGTAATGTAGTGATGCAAAGCTAAGCTTTCATGCAGGAGTTAATTAAAAGTAATAATGCACGTAGGTGTTTCATAAAGAAATGTGAAATACAAAGAATGAAAAACAAAAGATGAAATTGTGAAATTAACTTAAATAAACAATAAAACAAAAGAGAAATAAGGTAGTACATGATAAAAGCCATGTAAAGGTAAAAATAACAAAAACCTTGTCTGGGGGCAGATTTCCTTTATACCTCTAACTGGCTTGTCCCTTCTGTGAACTCTACTGGCAGTACTACTTGCCTGCCCTATTCACATCAGCTGTTTATGGTCTATTCGCCCATAGTCCGTTCAGAGTTCCAAACAAGTTTATTCCTTAGCAAAACCTAAGTTAGTTACAATAAAAGAAATGTACAAAAGAAAATCAAGTGAAGGTCAATTGTTTGCTTACTCATGATAGTACAAATACAGGAGGAGGTAGTGTTTGCAGATGCAAAGAGATGGAGAGAGGCTGCAGATAGAGATATAAAGCATTAGAGACAGAGAAACGTCAGGTGTGAAGGTGCAACAAAGCATGTAAAGGCTAGTGGGTGAATGGTGTGGACTAGACGACTTACAGCATTGTGTGTTGTACAGTAGCAATAGGAGCTAGAGGGTATAGCAGAAACATGTAGATGTTAACAAAAAATGTCAATAGTCCAATGATAGAAACATTTCCAGTTTAAAATACATAAACATAGCCGCAGCCACAGAAAGGGAAATGAAATGTTTCAATCACTGGAATAATTTTGTTGGTGTGCTGGTTTAATTTCTAAATTTCTGGACAAAGAATTACGTTAAATTAAATTAAATGAGATACATGGCTTCCGCAGACAGTTATTTGCCATTTTATAACATGCTAGAATATATTGTGGCAGAATTCTATAACATGCAGCATATATATATACTCACCATTTGCGAGCTGTCTGTTCTCTGTGCGTGTTGAAAAAAAGCTGTCCAATGTAGTGGGCGGTGTACTTTTTTGAAAGTTGAGTTCAAGTATTACGATTTTCTCCTAATAATTGCCTTATTAAGCCTAACACAGCGGGAAGTGAAATGCCGATGATGGCTACATCATGCATAACCACTGTAGGAGATAAATAGGCCGACTCAAAACAAACCACTATGCAAATGGTATATCCTCAACACATATATTATATACAATAAATTGTATTCTGCACATTTGTTTCCCTATTAATAACTAAGTCTATTTAATGTAATAATTATAGTATTAAGGTAATTAATGGCTGTACTGATACATACAGCTATTGTAATGCAGGCCTATTGTACACATGCAACATGCTAAATGTTTCGGAATGTGTTGGACTTTTGTATAGTGCTGTCTAGTGGTCATCTGAGGACAGCAGTGTCTTGTTGTTCCTCTTGTAACTTACATCTACTCTCTACCCATCCACCTTCACTCAATCTACTCCCACTCTTCCCACACTAGCTAGGCTAGCTCTGCGAGACTACCTCCACTTAGCTTGATAGAGGCAATGTCTGATAGTATTCTTATTACAGTTGTTTTCAACCGCTAACACACAAAATCATAATTTGTCACACAATTTGTGAAACCTGTCACACAACACGTGGAAGCGCACATCAATTCTGCAGAACTATAAGCTGAATCTGCATCTTTAACCCAGTGTCACATTCAAAAAACACAATGTGCAGAACATAACACACAAGTCCCAACATGACCTGATTGACATGGCCAAACACAACCAAGCAAAATGCAACACACATTCATCGTGTCTAGCAAACACTTCTCACCTGTATAAACACTAATTGCAGAAATAATCACCAGCCAATCACTGGGTCATTAACGGCCCATAAATAGACTGCAAAGGCCACATTAGAGTGGGGGGCCCGTACGAGGATGAGGACCAGGAGGTAGAGGTAGAGGACGAGGACGAGGAAGAGGTTTGAGGATGGCTATATCTGATGAGACCAAGGCAACGCTGGTTGACCATGTCATCAACCACGAGTTGACGATGAAGGAGGCCGGACAAAGGGTCCAGTCAAACCTGATTCGCTACACCGTGGCATTGATAATTTGTACCCTTCGACTCGAAAATAGGTATGTAACCATAAAAATAGAAACGCCAGTATGGTACTGTGTGACGTGCATCTTGCCCTGCATTGTAGGCATGGATACGCCATGGCCGACGATTCTTTCCCCGATGTTTGACTAGGGAGGATATAGCCTGTGATGTGGATGAAGTGTTGTGGCCAGATCTAGCCAGGAGGACGGATGCACAATAGCACTGTCTCCAAACAAAACCACACCAGCTGTCCCACACGGCAACTCTTTTCATTTTCTCTATGTTTATGACGTCTATGACGTCTATGATGTTTCAAATGTCATGTGTTTTGGTGTGGGATAATAAAGTTTTTGATTCACCATCACATTGGTGTGTCCTGTTTCACCCCCTTGTGTGACGTACTGCCATTTAAAACAATGTATGGACCTAGACAGGGAAGGGCTCAAAGGCTAGACGTGCTTTAGATTTTGACCAACAGTGTGTAAATGGTATATCCAGGGGTGTACTGTTATGGACATAGTGCTTGTCAGGTGATGCAGGTATTTACTTTTGCACTGTGTGTGTGGTGTTTTGAATGTAATGTTTCATTCTGCAGGAGATATGAGGAATTCTGCGGTTTGTGTGTGCGATTCATGGATTTGTGTGTAATGTTTTGAACAAGGGAGAATATCTGAAAAATGTGTGTTAGCGGTTGAAAAAAACTAATGAACTTTGTTACACACATACACAAACATGCGTGTGGCCAGACACAAATAACAGAGGAGCTCAGACAACACACAAAGGGAGTGTGTCATTCTCTGCTCAGGACCTAATTACTACACTGTATATTTACATAGGTAATATCTATTTGCTGCTGCAGTATAGGTCTAATATATCGTATAAATAGGAGGAAGTGTGAAAGGTTTCTACATGTGAGCTGGTAAATTAAATCAGGTGCGAATGTGTGGTGACTCATCACTACAATGGTTTGGGGTTTTGTTGAGATAGGTTTTTCCATGGTGTCAAGCTAGCCTGAAGTAGTATGACTGCATGTGTGACAGTACATCACCTGTGGAAATAAACCACTGTAAAAGTGTCAACGTTAAATGTTTCACAAGTTCACGTCAGCATGTGACACGAGATTATGCAACCATATTTACCATATTTGGACATTCGAACATAACAACACTAATAGAATAAGAAGTGAAACACAACATTGTAATGCTAAATGTCTACTCAATGTGATATTGAAGGAATACATACTGTAAAACATTAATTGTAACCACACATTGCACTTCTGAATGCCAAGAGATTTCGTCACCAGTGATGCTTGTTTAATTCAGTATAATTGTTAGAATGAGATGTATAGACATCTTTAAATGTTTATTTTTAATATGTTTCATATTAACCCTTGTGTGCTGTTCACTTTTAGTACCCTTTGGAGGTGTTCTGGTCAAATTGACCCAGGACATTATTTGGGTTTAAAAAGCACTGCATAAATAATAATTTACATTAAAAATCCTAACATACTGTATATTGGCTTTGCCTCAGTTCCCAACAATAAAGACAACATATATGACTGCTTGCAATTATTCTCTGCTAGATAACATTTACCATGGAAGTGTCATTAGTTTTTGTGATATTTCATTTTTATTTAGAAAATCCACTTTAATAAAAACTTGTGGCATAAATCATGCCTATCAGGAAAAAGTTGTAATACATAAATGTGTGGGGCCCTTCCTACAACTGGCTGTGGGGCTCACATGGCTGACTGGCTGTCTCACATGTTTGACTGTGGGGCTCACATGTTTGACTGTGTGGCTCACATGTTTGACTGTGGGGCTCACATGTTTGGCTGTGTGGCTCACATGTCTGACTGTGGGGCTCACATGTCTGACTGTGTGGCTCACATGTCTGACTGTGGGGCTCACATGTTTGGCTGTGTGGCTCACATGTTTGGCTGTGGGGCTAACATGGTATATATGGTAATAGTTGATGGCTTCTCTGCTCGGATTGCAAAAATGTAACAGTTCTATTGAGTGAGTGAGTGAGTGAGTGAGTGTGTGTCTTTGTCTGTGTGTCTAAGGCATATAATTATATGTCTCAGGGTGTATTTGGGTCAATTTGACCAGACAATTGTATGAGGAGCATAAATGTGTAGGGTATTATAGTATACTACATAGGATGCATTTTTCTTGTATATGTTCTTCACATAAAATATGACAAGGCCATGAAGTTTCAGATCAGACCCGAACACCACACATGGGTTGACTTCTGTATTATATTTAATATTCCAGACAGACAGGCATTTATTTTTCTCTCTCATTCCCTCATTATCGTGTGCACAAGTATACAGTACCACAAGTGTATCACCAGGTTATGTTTTATGACGTGTGTTTCACTAGGCAGCAGAGCATATAGTTTAATGTGAGCTGTGTGGCTCGGAGCCTGTATGATACTGTGTGTGGAAATCATCTGATTGGACTGGGAGAATGTTTAGCTGGAAAACAAAACGGTCGGTAATTATGTGCTGTAGATTACAGGCCTTTAATTACATAGTGAAAAATACATAGTAGTTAAAATAACAATGACAATAATTGAATGGAAAAGTACTGCCTAGTAATTAACTTATGATAGCATTATATTTATAGCAATACGTTAAATAAACTACATTCAATAATTCCTACATGCTGACATGCCAGTCCTGCTACGCAGTAGTTTAGTCACAAAAGAGAAGGTGTACTGTATAATAGTTTTACTGACAATAGGTAATGGTGTACAATTCACAACTATGGAGTGATAAAGTGAGAGTTGTCAAGAGAAACAATGCAACATTGTTACATTGTGTCCATCATAATAACCTGGTGTGCAGGGATGGGCATTTCAAAGATGCCCAACACTGAAAGACCTTACTTTCCATGTCAAAGTAAGGTCATAATAACTTATTCATGATTTTCTGCATAAGTCACAATGCAATTCAAAATTTATCCTACAGTAAGTCAGTTTTATAAATGAGGCCCCACATTTCTAACTGGCCTACCAGTCAGGTCTCACAAGCCTTCCTTCCTTCCTTCATTGTCTATTGTGCGTGCCCTGGAAGCATTATTGTGCTTCTCTATTTTTCAACTCCTTTAAAGCATTTCATGCTGTGGATTGTCCTAGACCAAAGGCCTGTCATTTTTTTCTCAGCTATCTCACTGGCAGAACGCAGGCTATTGATGCGGTATAGCCTTTGTCAAGATATAAATAAATATATTTGCCAGTACCGGTATCTTGGGGTCTTGTTTGCGAGTGAGGGGTCTTTGGAGCGAGAGATTGGCCGGAGAATCGGAGCAGCGGGAGCGGTATTGCAATCACTGTTACCGCACCGTTGTGACGAAAAGAGAGCTGAGCCGGAAGGCAAAGCTCTCGATCTACCGGCCAATTTTCCTTCCTACCCTCACCAATGGTCATGAAGGATGGGTCATGACCGAAAGAACAAGATCACGGGTACAAGCGGCCGAAATGGGTTTTCTCAGAAGGGTGGCTGGCTTCTCCCTTAGAGATAGGGTGAGAAGCTCAGCTATCCGTGAGGAACTCAGTAGAGCCGCTGATCCTTTGCGTCGAAAGGAGCCAGTTGAGGTACGGGCATCTAGTAAGGATGCCCCCTGGGCACCTCCCTTGGGAGGTGTTCCAGGCACGTCCGGCTGGGAGGAGGCCTCTGGGAAGACCCAGGACTAGGTGGAGAGATTATATCTCCACACTGGCTGGGAATGTCTAGGGATCCCTCAGTCCAAGCTTGATAATATGGCTCGGGAAAGGAAAGTTTGGGGTCCCTTGATGGAACTGCTGTCCCCGAGACCCGACTCCGGATAAGCGGGAGAAGATGGATGGATGGATGGATATTTGCCAGTGGTTTCTATACGTATACATTTGATTTCATATTCTTACCCACTTGTGTTTTTATGTTTCCTGTGTTGGTATCATTTTTCATTATTTTGCTTTTTGTCTGTGCATGTTGATGTTTTATTATGTTTCACCATTATAGTATAGTATACTGTATTTAGGCTCATGAATTGTATCTGATACACTGACACAGCATTTTGATTGACTGATAGTGCTTCTGAGTTCATATTTATTGTGCCTTTCAAGGCACACAGTGATGCTTTTATATTTTGCTTGTACACCATTCATCTTCAAAACTAGGTTTATATAAAGAGACATACATTACAATATATCAGTCCAACTGATTCTAACCATTACTAGTGTAATGCGACTTATTTCCATTGTATGACTAATTATACAATTGAATAAATATTTAAATGTAAATTAGACCTTTAATTATTGCAAGGCTGATATTTTACAGCACATTTTCATTGAAATTGAACATTGGTTTTGCAATTCAGACATGATTCAATGGCACATAAAATGAATGTCAATTTTGTGATCTTCAATGACACACCAGGTCAGGAAATGTGTCACAACAAGATGAATAAATCCGTGAAACCTGGCTGTACGGACCCAGGATGCAGATGTGCACACGCAAAACACGAAAGTAAAGTAACCATTTTCAAGACATAAACTGTACCCCCTCTGTACGAGCACCAGAACAACCAGACAATTTAATTATTGCAAGCAGCAAAATTACAGTGAACAAACACAGGCTGTGTCTGACTCTGACAAAGCAGATAAATAAACTCATTACCATGTAATCTGAATTCTTTCCAACTATAAAAAATGTATCTTCAAAATATCATGGTAGATTTGACATGCCATTCCTGTTTTCTCTCTTTACAGCTACAGCAAGTGCATTGTCTGCCACATCACTTACATATTTTAGTGTCACTGGTCTCACTAGCCCTCTAGTTATTCAGCCAGCTAAACCATTATCAAATAATTACAAGGAGACACTGATGCCGTTTGAAGAGTTTATCTTATAGCTTTTTGTGAAACTGAAAATACATATGACATGTTTTAATAATGGTACAGTTGCATAACAAAAGCAGGTAGACTACTAATTCAAATCTACCATGAGCTGTCATTACTTACATTTAGTTCTTGCATGCGCTACAGGGACAAGATAGACCAAATAGTACTGTATGTTCCAATATATATCACTATACCTCAGAAAAAGCCCTGCCAAGGATAGTATTGTACCTGGGGCCTGATATCAGACACTTCTGCTCATTTAGGAATGATGACTCATGAATGCAAAGCACACATCGCCTAAGGCTGGTACTTGCTTTTGTGCCCATGTGTTATTAAATTCATAGTTGTCACGGAAGACGCTTTTTGTGATTCTTGCAGGAGATTCACCACTGGATTTGACTGGGTTTGACCACTGTCATTCTTGACTCAATAAAGATAATCATGTCAGTTCTTTTTTTAATTAAAGAAGACTTTGCAATCATCACCATATTCTGTGTATTGTTTATTTATATAACAATACGTGATATATGTCATGTAAGGAAATGGTAGTCAAACAACATTTAACAGTACACGTAAAACATTTGCAGTTTGTCATTCCTCATCACTCCCATCACTCATATTATACAGAGAAAAATATGTTCTGCAACCATGGGAATAATGGAGCAATGAGCTTCAAATCCCCCTGTTGGATTACAGAAGTAGGGCCGACAGGTGGAGAAAGAGGTGTGTGCGTGTGTGTGCGTGCGTGCGTGTTTGTGTGTGTGTCTGTAAAGCGGGGGCAGTTGCTGGGGAAGGGAGGGTGGGGGGCTTGGGGGCAGCCGTAGCAACAGGTCTTTCAGCTGTGCTGACAGAAAACAGACGTTCCAAGCGCCTGTATGATTGATACGAGAAGCGCCTACTTTGAGGTGTGCTGAAAGATGCACTGGTGTCAGGTCTAGCCGAACCACACCCAGCGGCTCAGGAGCATTGTATTAACTTCACTAAGGGTGTGTAAGTCTTAGTGATGTCCCTTGTGAGCTCATGGTTTTGACAATGTGTCAGTTCTAATAGAAGGTTCATCATTGAAGCAAGCCTATTTAAATGAGCCTATTGGGCCACGTTTTAATAGTCAGTTTACCTGCTTTACATTATTCTGTTACATTCATGTTGCTGTGCTTCCAGCCTTTCTCCTGCAGCCTCCAGTAGGGTTTAGTTATTCCTTGTGTTTACATGTTGCTAATGAGGCTTTGCCTAAAATAATAATAACACTAATAATAATAATAATATAATATAATATATATAATAATAATACAAAAAAATTTTTTTTTTTTTTTACAGATTTGTAAATAATTGATGACAGTGTTTCAACTTCTGAGTTGTCTAAATTAAAAACATCTTAATTATTGCTACATGAAAGCAGAGAAAGGTGCAATTGGTTACATGACCCATATGGAAGTGGCTGTGTTGAATTTGTCTTGTATTGACTTGAAGTTAATATAGTGAATACATTGACCTGTGCCTACTGGCAATGTACAGTATGATGCAATCATGCAAGGTGTGTTAAAATGGTACTCTCTGTCAGTGGTTCTCGAAGTGGGGGTCGCGAGACACAGAGGATGGGTCACAAGATGATTTCCAGAAATAAACTAAAATGTTAAAAGTATTAGAATTAGCATATTTTAGCCATAATTGTTAGCAGCACAGTTTATACACTACATTATGTATTCTGCTACTAGCCTATGTTAAAATACTATCAAATAATATAATGGCTGTTATGTTTCTACCACTTCTGGAGATAACGGGGGTCATGGGTCTCTGGCACTGTAATTTTGGGGGTTGCGACCTGAAAAGTTTGAGAATCAATGCTTTATGTAATGTTAGCCTGCAAAAACTATCCGAATTTTGTAAGTTCTGCCTGTTGAGACCACAAAAGAGAGCCACATGCCAATTATTGGTGCGAGTACTCCCAAAACACACTAAAAGTGTCTACTGTAACTAAAGTTTTCTTCAAAATTCTATTCACATAGTTGCATAACTAAGAATGGGGAGAAATCTTAAGATAAGAAGGGTGGGGTTGCAATGGATGATGCCGTATTTCATGAGAATGATGAGGGTATGGATATTTGTGATTGAATTCAAGGGCATTGCCAATAGCTTAAACTTTGCCCACCCTATCAAAAATAATAACCAAGTAAGCTTCATTCACAGCTATGATTACATTTACAGCATTTAGCAGACGTTTTTATATAAAGCCACTTACAATTAGTAAATACAATAGATGAACAGGTAAGAACATTACTTTTAAGTAAACAACATTGTTAGAATAATTACAGCATCACATCATCACGGCTAACACAGTACCACTATATGAGTCTGAAATGTAATTGCTAGTCATTGAAGGTCGTCTCTTATAGCAAGTGTGTTTACTTGATGATTTTATTGACACATAAAAAATACAAATAAAACGCTGTTATGTCCTATTACAGGGCTATTCATTTCCGAACCTGGAGGGTCGCACCCTGCATGTTTTAGATCTCTCCCTGGTCCAACACGCCTGATTCAAGGTTGTTAGAAGCCTGATAATGACCTGTTCATTTGAAGCAGGTGTGTTGGAGCAGGGAGAGATCTAAAACACGCAGGGTGAGGCCCTCTAGGACCGAAGTTGAATAGCCCTGTCCTATTAGCTTTGACCGGGAGCAGTATCTTTTTCCTCTTCAATTGTTTTTAAGACATTGCCACCTGGTGGCTCTCTCGCATTTTGTATTTTGGGAGACGTCCTCATGGCCCTCAGCCAGATTAGCCGGATAGGAGCCAAGCAGCAATCAGTACTACTAATTTGATATAAGACAGTATTTCATTAATGTCTCAAAATGTGAGTTTCGATAGGCAATGTGTACACCATATAAATGGTTATTGTCAACATATATCCCCATCAATATAGGCCAGCGTACCAATAATCACAAAAGTTAAATTCAAAACTCAAAGCCTATGTGCTTTTAATTCGATTAAATAAGCAAAATGACCAGTTGACGCCAAGGCAAAATTTAAGAGAGCATTCAAACCCCTAGTATATGATACTAGGTGTGATATTCCTTGTAACCACTACGGGGCACTAGAGTTCAATAAATGGCTTTTCGCAGCTGAGAAATAGTAATGTTTGATGAAGCACTTTATTTCTGTAAAGACCAAAGGCAGACCAGGCAGAATGCTGACTTGCAGCAGATCAGAAAAGCTGCATACAAATGCATATAGGTCTAATCAGAATCTATTTAGGCCTATAATGGCATATGAGCTCTATTTATCAATTTGTGAAGTAGCCTAATACAGCTAGGCTATGCATAGGCAATGTCAGGTAGAAAGTGACCACTGAATCTTCAAGACTTTAGCGATCAACCTTTTGGATTTTTGTAGAGTAGGCCTACTATAAGTAAGTATATGGATATCCAAATCCAAATGATATAGATGGAACCAATCATGATTCAATTTATAACACTATCAGAATATTCAGGCATATTCATTTGAATCAAGGCAGCTATGGAGAAAGCAGACACTCAGATACAAATATGTCTAATTTCAGTCTAAGCCAAAAGGACAACTATTATGATCAGTTGCTTGCAGAGATGATAACGTCAATCCATCATGAAGTGCTGGCTCACTTATTAGACAGCTGTGAGGAAGGACTGTAAATGTGAGAAAAGCAACCGGCAATTAGCATTCCAGATAGGAAGGAAGCTTTCCCACAAGCATCTTCAGAATTATGATTAGTTAGACTAAAATTAAAATATAAATAAGCCTCTCAACGAAAAATCTAATTATTTAAAACATGCAAACATATTACCATGGAAAATGTTAGCCACTAGGCTTACTGTTTATTTAGCCTAACTACATAACAATGTTTAGTTTGTCAAAATGTACCATGTTAGAACAAGTCTAGAAGAAGCAATTACTTAGTCCATAATTTAAGAATACAAAAGTGTAAAGCTAATATATAAAAGAAGGAGGATGCAATGGCCCAATACACAAATACTGCTTGCAGCTGATGGTTGACAGTTGCTCAAAGTAAACTTTCCAGCCTGCCAATCCTGCCACAGATGACTGAAATTGTCAAGCATAAAGTATGCTCACATATATTGCACTTAGTTGCATGGCACAATTGTGTGCATTGAGGTAAAAACAATGAATTAATATTTAATGGAATAAATATGGTAAGTGGTTCTTAATGGCCCCTATTGGGCTCATATAATTACCCATTATGTCCCTTCCATCAGTCCCATGTTTCTGGTGTTTGTGCTCCAGGGCAGTAGCGTGACTGCTTACCTACACCAGTTTCCACACAAGCATACAGCACACGGTGAACATTTATCTAGGTGAAATGCTGTTGTAGATGTAGAATGTTCTTATTACATTATTGCCTCTATAGTCCTACTGTAATGCATGAAACAAATGGAGGGGGAAAGCAAAGGTACCTACACATCCTTCAGGGAATGTTCATCTTTAATCAACACTTATAGAGATGGAAACGCAACATAACAGGCATACTTATGACCAAATGCACCGATTATTTTACATAGCATTTAATAGAAATGATGTCCTCCTTACAAGTACAGTAGCATTTGGAACTGGATAATGACTGTTTCAAATTGGTTGCAGATTCATTTGATATGTACAAACCATCTGAAACTAAATGTTTTCATATTTTTTTCCCAACTAGGTGTCAGAATAAATAAAAATTGGAAAAGGATTAGTCACAGATGCTTTTCACAATGAGCAGGGGCTTTCTGCTAATTTACATACCGTAATGAAAATACAGTAACTAAGCCTCAAATGAATGTATGCAAATCTATTTGTTTGACAATGGAGACAATGAATACAATAAAAGGCATGCTTTGATCCATTTAAAGAGGGCTGCCTGCTGCCATATATATTGTAGATTAATAATATGTATACAGAGCGGAATAGAACGAAGAGCAAGAATGTTATGATGATGCTAAGTCCATTAGTAGAAGAATGTTGAATATCAAAACCAGCAAAGCTTGATTAGGTACATTATCCTGTTTAGTTGAGCAACATGTGCAAGCATATTACTGTAAATGACTTCAGCTCAATGGAACCACTAATACCATTCATATAGTCCAACATCAGGTTTCTATCCCAAGGGAAGTAATACCCAATAAAACACACAGTAAGGTTCCTCTTTGGGTTCACTGTGGCATGTTTGGTTTATTATTCTGTTTTCTAAGCAATTCCAGATAATACATAATGGTCCTTTAATTAAAGTTATTATAGAGCCTGTTGGCATTAAAATGTATAGTGTGTTCAAACTTCACGTTCAATAAATAAAGTAAACCTACCTTTAATGTGTTAATTTAAGAGTCAAATGTTACTGCCTTCATACATCTAGAACTTATAATATTTCAAGCATTAAAACCACTAACTGTGGCAGGTTATCAAGCAAATTATACAAAATGCACCCGCAGAGAGGGGTTGAGTTTAGTTCCGTATATAATATCATATCAGGCATTCAAACAAATATGTATGTGTGTGTGTGTGTGTCTAAACTCATGGCTTTAGTGCATGACATTTAGTACGGTATATGTTCATGTAAACAATTTCAGTGCTTCTCTATCCTGCGTTATTTAATACCTGCACTGATGTGGGGATGTGTCCAGGTCACATGTACAACATTTGTGATCTCTGTGCAGAAGCGTGCAGTCCTAAGAATATCAAAAATATTGTGCAGAAGCCTCAAACTCCCGGGCCTCTTGTAGAGCACCTGAGCATGAGGAAGGCATACACACCATTCTTCCACAAATAAGTGGTGGGGTATGGAAGGTCAATACTATTGTGTATATAATACTGTATATTATTTAATTGGGCTATTTCACTACAAACTAGCTAGTGTGTGGGCCTGTGCATGGCCTGTTTGTCTTTCCTGTGAAATGTAAAGTATGCAAATAGTTTGCTAGGCGATGTCATGCCTGCAGCCAGATTGACCAAGATGACATTGTTGAAACCTTTCATGGAAGGTAAACTTCAGTTGAACACCATGCCATTATATTTAATTAAACCCATTTACTTTGTGATGTGAATCTATAGTTTAAATAGTGTACATGTAGTCAAATGTTAGTATTTTTTTTATTATATTGTTAAGATATTTGTTTGAACTCACTGGTATTACAATTCTGTACAAGTACATTTGAAATAATCTGAAATGTTCCCAAAGTACTAGCAGCTACAGTATTTTATAGTGACATAGTCATAATAACTGAAATTATTTTCAACGTTTGTTCAGTGCTGTTAAGTTTACACGTAGGAAATGTTGTATTCTCAGTGAAGAATATCAAGAGCATTAGCAACCCAGTCTCTCCCCCTCTTAACTCTTACTAATTGCATCTGTCAAACATGTTTGTCACCACGGAAACAGATTCAAACGTTTACATACAGAAAACATCTGGAAGGCTGTGGATTGCTTCTGGCAATATATCTCTTTCAGTGCTATTTAAATCTGTAATAGTCACTTCCTTGACAAATATTAGGGTCTCACAACCGCAAATGTCTGTGTATGCATATTCAGTGAGATATGTAATAGACAATGATGCGTCATAATTCTCATGTCACAGGATCCAAGCACCGAAATTCTTCAGCCCCACTCTAATGCCATGACAGTTGCCATGGAGACGACTCTGGGAGGATATGGGCAGTACAATTACAGTAGGTTACTTTTTCCCCTCTATCCTGTGGATACTGTGGTTACTGTAACCTGGGAAAAATATACTGTATCCTATCCCTTTAAAGTGGTATAGTTTGTTTAATAAGTAGGCTACTACAGACCCTCCAGTGTTGTGTTGTGTTTGTGTGTGTGTGTGTGTGTGTGTGTGTGTGGGGGGGGGGGGGGTATTTACTTTACTCTATATGCCAGTTGTTCTCAAACTTAAACATTCGTTTTTATAATCTCAAAGTTAGTTTTTATAATCTCAGTGCATTTTTTCCATTTACAAAATGTTTTCCAGCCCAAGGGCGGGGCTTCCAGTCTATGATCCATCATTTTCCAAACTCTATAAATAGAAACTAATTCATTTATGTATTCTTACATTTTCTTTTGGCCACATCTCTGTCTTGTAGGTGACTCATGTCCTAACAAGTCTGTGGGATGAGCACATGGGAGAGGCTTACACAGCAACATTCTTAGCGAGTAGGCTATATCTATAGTAGTCTACGAACAAATTCACAGACACAGACACAAACCACCAAATACTGTTATGTGGGCGTTCAATTTTCAGTTTGAGACATCAGAACATGTACAGACCTTTAATAAAGGAGACAATTTATTTGTCATGCCCATGTAGTAATATGGGCTGCCCCCAAGCCAGTGTGGTGTGCTCCATGGCCAATTGTCACCTGTGTGTAGTCTACTGATGTTTGGGATTATTTATGATATATAAAAAACATCATAACATAACTTTTCTACACGAATATAGAATAGTTTATTTGTTATTTATGGGTGGAGTATAGCCTATATGCTAGGCTACTCTAAGCTCACGAACTCCATTTGCCTGTAGTATAAGTCATAGTGTGTGCAGTTCCATTTAATTGTCATAGAACAATTTACACACCGCCGAAGGGAGTCAGTCAAGTGATAGCCTTTCTAATGTGTTCACGGTTTCAGTAGGCTATCTGTTGTTTGTTTGCAATGAGTCTACTTGTGATGCGTAGACCTAGCCTATACACATTGACGCTATAGGGATGTGGGTAGAGAGTAGATATCGACTAGGCGTGTATCTGAAATTGACAGAGGCGAGCGGCGCGCACCTCTTTCACTTCATACGCAGTTCTCATGCAGTGTTCAGTCAGGACAGTTTAGACGTGCTGTCGTGGCAAGACGAGTATTATATCGCAGTATCCCCCATCTTTTTCATTTGGCAGCTATAAAATCAACGGAGGACCGTATGAGTTAAAATGCGTTTTGATAGAAACCCCGGCGTCCTTCATTCACACGTGCCTTTGAAAACATCGTCAGGGAGTTAGCGTGTTACAGCTTCGACGTGGAGGAAATGCATAGCTTTCGGAAGACAGCTGTGGAGTTTTGGTGTGTTTTACAGCCGTATTTAGTCAGATGTGAAGAGATTTAGAACGAGTATAGTCTAATAGTAGCCTACGACAAGGGCACCGAATGCATTCTTCAGGGAAAGACACGCACTGCATGTTTATCTATCTGCCAGTTTGTCATCTCCTGACTTCTCGCAGAACTGTAAAGTAGCCGTTCGTAATGCAGGTGAAAAAACCCAGGGACTCGGTCAGGAGCAGTGGAGACATTCTCCAACGGGATCATGACGGTCAAAACTCATCATGCTTCTCAAACATAAAGATCTTTTTGATATCAGAATGTGCCCTTATGTTGGCACAAGGCACAGTTGGAGCATACCTGGTAAGTGCAAAAATACGTAAAACCTTTTATAATAGCCTATTTACGGTATCCCCAGCTTTCTGTGTGCCAGCGTGTTATCAATGATACTACCGTATAAGTCATAGGAATCTATCATTTCCAAGGATCCGACTTTCTATGTTGAGTTGGCACGATTCCAAGCCAACTAGGGATACTAAGGGCTACTGTAGCTATGACATAACTCACTCATAACACAACCCAGCAGAGTTTGCTGGTTGTGTTGGTGTGCTGTGTTATCGCATTGGTTTGTAGCATACTAGTGTTACGAATAGGCTACTTAAAAAAGCGTCTTTCATCTGGCAAATTAAATGGTCTACAGAAAAAAAAAACTATAGAATAATTGTGCATTTGTGTCGACACCATTTTATTTGTAGCCTAGCTCTTAACATGACATTGCAGTCAGAAATCACTAGGCTGCACAGTCCCACGTTTCACGTGGAAAAACCACCTCATGTTCACCCTATCCTTTAATTAAAGAAAGGAAAAACTCCATAAATACCAAAAGGAACCACAAAAGCAGGAATCCAACGCATGCATAGTGCCTTTGCAGCAACATTAGCAATTTCACAACACTGCTAGTAGTAGTAGTAGTAGTAGTAGTATTAATGATGATGATGATCTAATTATTATTAATATATAATGTAATCAATTTGAAGTAGCCCTGATAGCCATAATAGTATTGTACTGCATTCTAAACCAACTACATAGTGAATATCAAGGGATATATTGTACTGGGCCAGTACAATATTGGCTCTGGACAAATTTGCAACCTTTTCAAAAAACTTTCTCTTCAACTGCATTCTCAAGGTTACCATGCCAGACATATTTTGATACACCCCAAAGGTCATTGATGGCATCCTCAATACAATGTTTTTCATTTTAAAATGTATTTTCTCTAGAAAGCAAGCACATTCTAAACTCTTTTGCACAGCAAGTTATACACTTAAGTGGAATTGTTGCCTTGGAAGCCTTGGCTTGGCCATATTTGGAGTGGAACATTTTATCTATTTTGTAGTGGACCCACTGAGCCTCTGACATAAGCACATCTGTAATAGGCTACTGGTGCGGTAGGCCTAGCGCGTACAATTAGTAAGACTTCCTGAAAAACATGTTTGCAAAAAGGTTCTAGCTCTGTTACACCCAACAATACATTTGTTTTGAAATGCATTCCCATTTCATTTAATCATCCATTTGTGTTCTCTTTTGGGACCTATACCCCTGGATGTGTGGATGTAATTCAGCTCCATTATATAATAGGTGATCTTTTTTGCCTAACCTGTGTTGTTTCCAATACACATCTTAGCCTAGCTCTGTCCAACTGGCTCTCGTCAGAATGCTATCTGAGATTATAGTCTGGAAATTGGAAACCCTGTTTGTTTCATTAGGCAGACCAATCAGGGTGGCAAAGTGTGATGCCGTTGAAGTAAAGTGTATGTCGAAACGGTGGCAAAGCTAGATGAATCAATACAAACAGTTGTATCAATGACAATTTTTGAATGGCTGTTAATTTCTTTCAAAAGTAACCAGGGGTTTCACTCATTAAAAGAAACTGCGAACACTTCTCAATGGAGGGTGTCCAGATCCTATTTACAAAGTGAATTCTGGGTCTGGGTAAACCAGGTTACATAAATCTAGGAAAGGCAGGAAAAGTAATGAATCATGGATTCTTGGAAGGTAAACTCATGGGCTGAGAAGATTATCATATCTCATCAATGCTTAAGGCTGTTTGTTCTGACAAACCTCTACCTGCACCTTTATTTGCATGTACTGTTAATTAGACATATGGTTCATGGACAAACAAATAACCTAATGGTGACCTAAATGAGTTGTTGTGCAAGGTCCCTGATAGGATAGACTTAGTGTACTAGCAGTCAAGTGGCCAAACCCACGTGTCATGGAGCCCATGTTGTCTCTGAGCTGCTTATGGCAAAAGCTCTCTTCTGAGCCACAGTCCTGGCTGGTATTGTTAATTAGCAGTAGAAACAGACATGTCTATGCAACAAGTTACCTCAAATTGCACTGTAGTTCTGCTTTATTTCATTGTGTGATGGCCACAGTATACTTTTAACATGGCATCATCATAATAATAATAATAATAATAATAATAATAATAAAATAAAAAAATAAAAAAATACACTTTAGCACTTTTCACACAATATTTGCACCTCAAAGTGTAATCCCTTTCATAGAAATCCATTTTCTGCAGAAAGGGAGTATTACATGTACAATCGTAATACATGCTAGTGAAGTTGCTCCGCTAACAGAGCCTACAGCTTGTAGTGCACTGCATATATTACCCCCAATACGCAAATCTTCAGGAATCAATAGGATATTGATATACAAGTATAGAATAATAATAATAATAATAATTTATAGTATACAGTGTAATTTATTTTGAAAGTCAGTGTAATAAAACGGTTAACCCTTAACTCCTTAAGTCAATATTAAGTCCTCACACTGACATTTAGAAGTAATCCATCGATCACTATTGTAAATATTACAAAAATATGTCTACGAAGCTTATCTGTCTTTACTGATGGTATGTAAATTAATCAATTTTTCAGAATCAAGTTGTAGTGTAATGTTGGATAAAACTTTAAACATTTAGATCCTATAAAATTCAACAAAACACAAACTGAATCAGTATTACCACTAAAGACAGTGATCAGTGCGGACCGTATGCACTACAAGCTATCAGCTAGATGTAAGTTTTTGTGAAGCAATGTATTGAAATGGTGGATAAGTGCAACTGTGAGTTTAACAGTAAAAAAAAAAAGTTCCTCTAATGTTAGCATAGGTACCAAATACATTTTTGTTAAGACAGAAATGATGACTGCAGAAACTCCATATTTAGACAATTTTGTTTAGTTCAAATACATTATTTACTTGACTATGTCAGTGCTTGAATGCCCTGCCAGTACAGGAAAGTGTCTGGGGGTCTTATAAAATCATTGTATTTATATATGAGAAACTGGAATTAATTGTGCTTACTTAGACTAATCTCCCTGTTTACAGATCAGACTTTATTTTTTATTTTTGAAGCCAGTTGCTGTGAAAAGTAGTCAGTAATCAGTAAAAGCCCAACAAGGCCTAAACAATCTGGAGTTAGTGTGCAATGGACATCACTGTATTTAAGCATTATGTACTCCCTTTATACTGCATAGTGCCTAACATAACTGTACTTTACAATATTGCCTAAACTGACAGACTGTCACTGGCTTTCCACAGAGGGGAATTCATATGTAATTTTTACTAGAATATTGTATTGTAAGACTAACCTTAACTTGAATGGTGTATGAGAATATGAGAAAGATTTACATCAACGGAACTTTATACTAAGTGTTCTTTGTGTAATGTAAAGTAAGATAGTTTAAGTTAATAAAACTATGAAAGCTAGTTCTTAACATGCTGTAAAGTAAATTTTGACCTGATAATTAATTTGAATATCCTCTGGGTTTACACTTTGACATGTCACCATACCCTGATAATGTTGCTATGCATACTTTAGCTGACAATCATCCTCAGCTTTACAGGTTACATGCTACTGTATATGCTATGTCATGTACTGTATTTACTTTAACTTTACAGTAGGTCCCAGGTATAATAATACACTTTACATTCATGCCAGCCAACTCTTCATTCATTGTGACGTTTGATCCAAATGAGATGACAACCTTTTGAGTATTGTACTGAAAATTCTGTATAATCTCATAAACACATTTACTCAGAAATAAAACATGTTTTTTTTCCTTTTCAATCAGGTCATTCTAACACATCTGACACAAACGTGTGAATAATCTTGCTCCAGCTATACTGTCTCCATATGTGACAAATACTAACACCTACAGTACAACCACCATGGAATCAGCACATTGCTAGTTAGCTCAAAGTAATACCACTAATTTTCATTAAAAGGAATATACATTTTTGGAATGACCTACCTACTGTCCTAAAAATGCAAACTGATCTGAACATATTTAATAACATTGTGAAACTTTGGCTTAAACAAATTTAAACATGCAATCATTGATTTCTGTACTTGTGCACATGTACATTTACACAGTGACATAATTTACACACAGCAGGAACACTCATGTATCCAGGTAAATGTGATTATTAATCATGTTAATTGACAGTTGTTAATTTTAAAGGTCTAACCAGGGTTGCAAAATAGCCTTGGCTATAAAGCCTGCATGCAATACATCTGTTCCATTTTATTTGTGACCAGTGTACCTGTAACCCGTTACAATGTTTATTGTATTGTACCAGACACACGGAAATTAAATTAATGAAATCAGATATATCATATTGCATTGTATTATCTGCAGACAGGACACGGAGTAAAAACAAAATCTGAACATTAAACTGCACTGACGGAAAGAAAATTCAAGTTAATTCAATAAATATTTATAACGACAAGAAAAAAAACAGTTATTAACAGCACATATATAATACTTCATTACTGTCAGATAAATAGGTAATTGTCTTATCAATCCTTTTATGAAGGAAATGCAATTTGCCCACTTTGCACGATGCTTTCCCTGTGTTAACTTGCACACTACTGTTGTCGCTTCAGGTCAGCGTCCTGACTACCCTGGAACGCCGCTTTAACCTGCAGAGCGCCGACGTGGGCGTGATCGCGAGCAGCTTCGAGATCGGCAACCTGGCCTTGATCCTGTTCGTCAGCTACTTCGGGGCCAAGGCGCACCGGCCGCGGCTGATCGGTTGCGGTGGCATCGTCATGGCGCTGGGCGCGCTCCTCTCGGCACTGCCCGAGTTCCTTACCAAGCAGTACCAGATCAGGGAAGGGTGGCGAAGCGACGCGGGCCGCGACGTCTGTGCCCTGAACGGCAGTGCGGCCGCCCAGCAGCACGAGGACGAGCTGTGCCGCAACAAGGACAACACCAATAGGATGTACATGCTGCTGATCGGTGCCCAGGTGCTGCTGGGCATAGGGGCTACCCCGGTCCAGCCCCTGGGTGTGTCCTACATCGATGACCACGTCAAGAAGAAAGACTCCTCGCTCTATATTGGTAAGTCCCCACCGTATACGCAAGGGCGGGGCGGGTAGCCCAAATGAGGCGCCATCGTTTGTTTTTTATATTTTTTGCATTTTACGTGATGCTAGGTGGTGGAAGGTGTGCCTGACGCTGGTGCGCGGACAACATTTAGTGGAAAATAAAAATATAATTATCACGCTTGCATTCAACCATATTTGGTTCCAGGTTATTTTCCAAAGAAAGGTAAAACAGCAGTCAGTTTGTCTGTGTTCATTGCCAGCAGGTGCACTCTGAGCCTATTGAGTCAACACAATGTCAACATGCACTTTTGTGTCTTTCTGGTTCCCGTCTCAAAGCACACGTCTATGTACGTGTGCAATTCTAGTGGCTTTTATAATCGCCATCACAATGGTTGTGAATTTCCAGGCACCTAACAAACAGGCTGAGCGTCTTCATTCCAATCCATTTTCACAGGCACCGTGTTGCTGATGTGGCTTCTTCAGGTTTAAATGTAGGCTTCAAAGTTCTTTTGGAGCACATTGTATCATGCTATAAATCATGCTACTATATACCATATTTGCTGTGGCCCAGTGTCTGTTTTGATGGTTTAATCACATTTAAATAGCATTACATTTAAATGATATAAACATACATAAACAACACTTCTAGTCAGCTACAATGTCCACTCATGCTGCATGGCATTATAGTACATTTAATCGTATGATGAAAACCCTCATAATATAACTGGTTGAATATTGTATACAGTATGTTCCTTACCTTGTGTATGTAAAGTCAGCATTGCGAGCTAATTGTAAGATAATACACATTCAGTCAAATTCACCAAATGTCTTGCATTTAGCTATTTGTTGGAACAATACCATCATAGTATTGTTCCAACAAATTTAAACGTTTAAATAGGAACATTATGTGGCAAATGCAACTAGGCCGTAGTACTGCGCTTTTCCCCACAGTGCGTTTCGATGTCTGATGCGGTGGAATGTTGTATTGATTTGAGCTTGAATTGAGCAAGCGTTTCTCAAGACTGACTGACTGACTGACACTGCCTTTAATATACGAAACCCTATATCCATCTACTGAGTCACTTTCAGCTATAGCTGAAAGAACAGAAACCTAGTAGTACAATTCCTTTGAGTGTTGCGTTGATGGCAGGTCAACTACGATAAATTGAAATAATAATATGAAAATGAATTTGTTTTTCTCAAATGTTGCTAGTTATAAAATATTTATAAAAGATAGTAGTGTTTGTTTTTCCTGTTTTGATGGAGAACTGCTTGCTATTTGTTATCGTAGCTTGGGGTTTCAGCCTTTGATAGAATAGATCAGATGTGTGCACATGGTGTGCTGTTTATCTCTAAAGCGCAGAGAGTCTAAGGGCCTGAATAGAAAATGTGTTCAGGCCGGAGCAGGGCTTTCCCTGCACGCACACCTCCGTATGTTTCCTGGTATTTGTCAGTCAAATTCAGACGAGGCCTGCAAACAAAGCAGCAGTGTTCCTTTGGTTTTTATCTCTGGTTCCAGCCGGGAATTACAATCAATCACGGTTGTTTTTTTAAATGAATTATTTTACTATTTAACTTTTTTTTGCAATTGAATTTCCCAGTAGCCTATGACTAAAAATGTCTCTTTCAACTGTACGATGCCTTGTGTGGACAGTTTGCAATGGTATGTTGGCTCCCATTGACCAAGACCTAGCAACAAAAACGATATTTGGTTCCATCCACCACCGATAAGCTGCTAGGCGAGCTGAAGAAATACCCAGTGGTGGACAGTGCAGAACAATGTGGTATTGAGCTGTTCTCAGCTGATTGTTATAATCCTAATGCAGTGGGCCTGTCATGTGCTTGAAGCTCAATGAATAGAGGAGATTGTCTGCATTTCTCCCAGATTCATCTTAACATAATGTTGATGTTGCCTATTTGGAATATTTATCGGTGAGCTGTTGTGTCTTGGAGATCCAATATCGCTCTCCATTGTGCTGCCCACGTTTTTTGTGGCATCTTTTATATCACCTGTTTAAATATGAAGGCACACAGTTATGATCAACTTATTTTAGTTGTATTGCACTATACTGTAAGTACAATATAAGTATAGATGCGATTTTATTAGGCCTGTAGGATTTTTTTTTTTAAAAAGGCAATCTGAAAGTCAATATGGAACATCTGTCACTCTCCTTATAATTTTCTGTGTGGCTTTTTTTATTCTTTGTGTGCGTATCGGGCGACATTTATGAAAGGCCAGACAAGGAATGTGTTGCGAGCGGGCTGCGTTGTGGACACTGGAAGCAGAAAGTTAAATTTCAACACGATGGCTGTAAAAAGTCAGACATGCTCTGTTAAACTGTTGTACTGTAGAACGCTTCCTCTGAAATGTACCACCGTTCCCTCTAACTGACACGACTGCGAATTAAAGGTTCACCGCCACACTTGTTCTTCACACTCGACCACAGCTTGGACTGAAAAGCTTTTCACGTAGTGCCTGATTACAACAGATAGGTAACAACGATAATGGATATTTTAGGGTACATGCATCAAGGAAGTTCAGTGAGATAAAATATATAGATACTGAATTTTTTGTTTATAAGTTTGCCTGCTGCTGTCATTGGTGGATAGTCTTTGACCGCAGTTGTGGGTTACTATTCAAATGGGAGGCTGAGACAGGTAATGTGTTTGGCATGTGACCCACCCTGTTTGAGTATGCTGTGGAAAGAGCGCACAGAGGCCTGGAGAAAAGCCATAATTACAGAGTGAGGCAGGAATGCCCACCAGCCAGCCATGAGGTAGCTCTGGGTGCCCCAAGTGCACACATGCATTCTTCACAGGCCTTTGAAAAACAACTCCTCCAGAGGAAAAGGACTTCAGGCCTGTGGCTGTCTGCCCTGCGGCCTATTAACTACAATGCATGGCAACTGCTGTTTAAACAGTAAGGACACACATTCAAACTATGTCTGCTCTCCAACAATTGTGCATTCAGGGGATTTTTTTCTTCTCCCAATGCAAAGTGCTTTTTAAAAACATTTGGACGTAGGCAGTCATTTGGAGCCTTAGGGAACAAATATCGTTGGAGGGTTTGCATCAACAGGATCCCAATTCCCACTGCTCTATGACCTTTTACTATACACGGCTAATTCTGTCTGCTCTCACAGGGCTCTAGACTGCAGAAATGTACTGTACAGGCCTTGCATGTCCAAAGTTGTACAAAACAGACGTGGCATAAAAGCTCTCCAACCTACTTATCGTACCACCTTTGGACGGTTTATTATGAAAAATTTGGTTGTTATGGTCTCGTTAGTAAGGCGATCATAAATTACAGCAAATAGCTATAGAAACTATGTTTATTTGAGCTCTGTAACAGATGCTGCTTTTTTGTTTGTTTGTTTGTTTTTCTGTCATTTTGCTTTGCTGTCATTTATGGTTGAATACCCTGCTCACTGTGGTTCAGAGAGGGCGGGGCTGCCCCTCTCCACATACGCACACAGCGTAAGCACAAATCTGGGGGAGGGGGTTGACTCGGACTACCAGAAACATGTTTTTCATTGTATATACAGAACAGACGCTAAATCGTGATATGTATCGTTTTCGGGATATAAAATTATCAGGATAATGAGATTTTGGTCATATCGCACTGCATGTATAAAATGACATCAAAAACATGCAGGGCAGTGTGACTCCAGGACCAGGGTTGAGAAACGCTGCATTAGTGTATATACTTACTTAGTATACTGTTCATGGGTGTCTCCGAGATTATCTTGTCTGAGACTCGCCCAAGTAGTAAGCGTGTAGACAGCCACATAAGCACACACCCTCATCAAGTATAGAGGCAAACTAAGGATGACAGCCTAGCTGTTGAGAAATACATTACGCAGCTGTGGACAAAGTGTACCTGAAGAGTCAAAGGACCCACTATATATCTATATATTGTTTTTATCTCTGGTTTTAACTGCAACCCATTTCCTGGCAATATGATGAGTGTATTTTAATGAATGGGTCGTCATCTAACTCTGCAGAAGCCTGCTAACAACCCATTCATGTGAATTAAGTGTGTTGGAGCAGGGGGACATTTAAAACATGCAGGACAGTGGGTCCCCAGGACCAGTGTTAAAGACCTCTGGTCTACACCATCTTTAACCATATATTTTAAATGAACTATGATAAGCTATTGGGATATAGGATCTTAAATCATCCTCCTATAGACTTGTCAACGCTTTAGCGAAAATGCAATGACTCCAAACAGTCGCTGCAGTAGGGCGGGTTTATATAAGCTACTTAAACTCAGTGCATGTTAATGTCATCTTGAAGGATTAGATTCTAAATGGGGTTTTCCATCCCTGCCATAAGCGACATACTGATCATGCCTAGCAAAACTACATTGTTTTTCTTTCAAGGTGGTAAACGGCACCGCAATAAACGCTCATAAACTAGCAGTGTCTCACACACACTGTAGTAAACTGTGTCTGTGTGACCTTTGTCTAGCCCCCTTGTTTGGTAGGAAACAGGTAGCGCACCGGCTAGCTAAATGGCAGAGAAACTCTAAACAATAGTACTGTGGTCTTTCTTACAGTGCTGTTGTCAGACTCCTCTTCTAGAGGCTTGATTGGACAGGGAACATGAGATGATCTTGTCTGGCTACCCGGAATATAGACCTAATTTCTCTGATAAGATAATCAGAAACCATCCGAAACACTTGTAGTTTACATGGGATGAAATTAGATTTGGACCAATGTAATACCATGACGAAAGAGTTGTTTCCCAAGTTTATTGTTTCTTCATTTCATAAATTGGTATGGTAATTGATGAAGGACAGTCGTATGTAACCCATTCATAACATATTATGTAATCTGTCTGGTCTGCTGAATGAAAAGCATAGCGTAGCTAGTCTCGGCCTCTTCCGTTCATTAGCACTACGTCACATAAGCAACTCTGTGCTGAACATGGGTCTGATACCCCTGTAAACTGACGGGATTTTTGGGAAGTAATACATTGTCACTCACAAATACGTAATTTCCGGTGCTACGCTGTGCACTTGCATCTGTTTCTCTCTGTTCTTGCACTTTCAGGTACCGAAATTTGGTACCGACTCAATCGATAATTAGCATTACCAACGTAATTTGGTTGGTACTCTTAAAAGTACTGAGTTCGGTACCCAACCATAGTGGTAGGTAACACATGGTGCTGTGACTGCTAATGCAGACTCTAAAGCTGACCTTGTGCAAGGGGCTTTGCTCAACATCTACATATTCACTCAACCTCCTGGTTTTAGCAGAAATCTCTAGCCTTATCAATAGAGTGGCGTATGAGGTTTACTAAATAGTGTATTCAGCACTATATCCACATATTGATGCTCGCATGGTGAAGGATTGTTGTGGTGGAGAACGTTGGCCAATTAAATGGACTCAAAAGATCAATAGGTGGCAGTAGTAATTATACTGTATTCAATGTTGAAATAAATGAACCATTGTATACATTGTGGGCAGACGTAGGCCTACAGTAAGTACGTTTTCATGCTGTCCTGGTCATCTATCTTATGACTCAGTCTTTGAACTAACTGGTGCAGTGCTATGGTTTTGGTATGTTTATGACTATATAGGTTATGTATAACAATACATAACCTAAATGTGTGCCGGTACGATAATGTGCAGCAGTTACAGTGGCTCATGGGATAATGATTGATAATCCTAGTTATGGTATGTAACGGTACAGTATGAAGACCTTCACCACAGTGAAGTCTGTGGACTGAAGCCACTGAAGCTGTAGTACTAGTAGTGTGCTTCTGGTCCTGCTAGTTGTAGTGACTGGGATTGACAAGTAGGGCCCACAGTACTAACAGAGTTGGATTCTCAATTTTTGGATTGGACATTCAAAACCGTACACCTTTGACCTTCAGGCTTCTTTGCATTCAGTTCTCCATTATAATTGTTGGCAGACGTAGTGTTGTGCAACGGCTTGCATTATCTATGCATAAAGGGGTGGGGAGGAGGGTGTCTGTGTGTGGATGGGGGGCGGGGGGGTTAGGCTGGCCACCTGCTGAATAAGCTTTTGCCAGCTGCAGTCAGAGCACAGGCTCTGCTTCAGCAGTGCAGCTGGAGACACTCCACCAAGTAGCAGTGGAAACGGTTTGCCGCCTAACGTGTCCCGGTCTGGTGCCCTAACCAGAGTAACAATGGACATTGAGCACAAGTCATTTTGCACCTCAGCAATGCAGGCAAACATATGAAGGACTACAAACAGATCACTGTAGCATGGCACAATGACAGGGCTTTACATGCCCTCCTACCTCGCATCTAGTTAGAGGTTTCCCTCCCTCTCTCCCTTCAGCTCCTCCTTCAGTTGACCTATTGCTGGCAGTTGGCAGACTGGCCAGTAAGTTTCCAGTTCCACATTAGTGGTCTATTTGAAATCATGCAGTCTGTTGTGGCATAGGAGATCTATTATAACTATTACAAACATTTTACAGTACTACTAGCCACGGTTTTATGCTACACATTACTGTAATACTGTAAAAAAAAATTACTTTAAGTAAACCTTACTTTGGCAGCAGGAACCATTGATTTCTACTAAATAATTTCTACAACTTTGTTTTCTTTTTTTTTTAATGGAAAAGCATTGCACAGCATTAAGTTGATCATAATAAACTATACGTTTTGCGATTAGGCTATACTGTAGTGTTGAATATATATATATATATATATATATATATATATATATATATATTATCAGTGTATATATATTATCAGTGGATATATATTATCAGTGTATATATATTATCCGTGTGTATATATATATATGTAGGTCTGTGTGTG
>JAODLL010022776.1:0-21870 GCA_026546735.1 Forbesichthys agassizii
TGTACACAGCTTGGATGGTTCCCCGCTTCCCCCTCCTAAGGTGGCGGACAGTTTTCCAGAAACACTTTGGTGCCGACCCAAAGTCTTTCTCCGTGGCTTTTTCTAAGCTCTCCCACACCCGCTGTTTTACTTCTGCTACAGCAGATGCTGCAGCCGTTTGGGCCCGTCGGTACCTTGCAACCGCCTCCAGAGTCTTTCGGGACAACATATCCCGAAAGGCCTCCTTCTTCAGTCGGACAGCTTCCCTGACCACTGTGTTCACCACGGTGTTCAAGGGTTACCGCCCCTTGAGGCACCTAAGACCTTGAGACCACAGCTCTTCACCGTAGCTTCAGAAATGGAAGCTTTGAACATTTCCCACTCAGGTTCTATGTCCCCAACCTCCACAGGGATACAAGAGAAGCTCCACCGGAGGTGTGAGTTGAAGATCTCATGGGCAGGGGCCTTTTCCAGACGTTCCCAGTTCATCCGCACTACCCGTTTGGGCTTACCAAGTCTGTCCAGAGTCTTCCCCCACCCCTTGACCCAACTTACAACCAGATGGTGGTCGGTAGCCAGCTCTGCCCCTCTCTTCACCCGAGTGTCCAAAACATGCGGGCTCAGGTCAGATGATACGATCACAAAATCGATCATCGACCTTCGACCTAGGGTGCTCTGGTACCACGTACACTTATAAGCATCCTTATGTTCGAACAAGGTGTTTGTTATAGAAAATCCATGACTAGCACAGAAGTCTAACAACAAACGCCCGTTCGGGATTAGATCCCGGAGGCCGTTCCTCCCAATCACACCTCTCCAGGAGTCTCCATCATTGCCCACGTGTGCGTTGAAGTCTCCCAGTAGAACTATGGAGTCCCCTACTGGAGCCCCATACAGTGCTCCTTTCAGGGTCTCCAGGAAGGCCGGATACTTCAAACTTCTGTTTGGTGCATAGGCACTGACAACAGTCAGAGTTTTTCCCCCCACAACCCGTAGGCGCAGGGAGGCAACCCTCTAGTCTACTGGGGTAAACTCCAACGTATTGGCACTCAGCCGGGGGCTTGCTAGTACACCCGCCTAGCGCCTCACACCCTGGGCAACTCCAGAGTAGAATAAAGACCATCCCCTATCCAGGAGAACGGTTCCAGAACCAAGACGGTGCGTAGAGGTAAGCTACACCAGATCTAAATGGTAGCGCTCCACCTCCTGCACAAGTTCTGGCTCCCTCCCCCACAGTGAGGTGACATTCCATGTCTGGTCCGTCAAGGTCTCTGACCTTCGCTGCCACCAGTTTGACAGCGCACCCGACCCCTATGGTTCCTTCCACGAGTGGTGGGCCCATAGGATAAAGAGGAGGATGGTGCCACATTGCTTCTTCGGGCTGTGCTCGGCTGGGCTCCGTGGCAAACCCAGCCACCAGGCACTTGCCAACGAGCACTCCCTCTGGGCCTGGCTCCAGACGGGGACCCGGGCTTCCTCTGGGGTAACCTCTCCTCTTGAATGATCTTTTATAGGGGTCTTTTGAACCATTCTTTGTCTGGCCCCTCCCCTGAGACGACTTTGCCTGGGGAGACCCTACCAGCAGCACGAGGCTCCAGACAACAAAGCTCTCTGGATCATAGGGACATACAAACCTCTCCACCAGGATAAGGTGATGGTTCCTGAAGAGGTTTATTTATTTACTTTTTGTTTTTTATTCATTCAGTCATTCAATAATAACATAATTTCAGAATAACAGCATATTGTTTCCTTATTATTTTATCTTATCTTGCATTATTACACATGTAAATTGTACCAACATTATTATACTTGTGACGCGACCCGACTACGGATAAGCGGGTGACGATGGATGGCTGGATAGATTATTATACTTCCGTCCTGACCAATAAGACGCTATATAAATTAGTAGTATTAATGTAGACACACATCTAGAGGTGCAGAATGCCTTGGTCAATAAAAATATGCCATTATATTCTTCCTGTTTGTTATGTAATAATATAGTTTTCTTTTATATAGGATTATTTTTAACATAGTGTATGTACTGTAGTGATTTACCTGATTGGCTTGAAGAATGGCTTCCTTCTACTATTGTTTTGTGAACGTGTCAAATTTTTGGCGGGAAGGAAACGTACAATCAGCCAACTAATTGGCTCTTTGTGGGTATTTCTTCTTAGAGAGCCATCTGTTAATGTGTTTCCGAAACCATGTGAATGAAATGCAGTCTATAACATACAAAAAAAGAACATTAAAACTAATTTTAAACTGTGATCTGATATTGTATGTAAATTGACTTTATTGAACAGAACATCAGTCGAACAAACAGCACTCGAGAAATAGACCACCTTTTGATAAAAGAAAAACTTAATTCCAACTCAATATATATTTTTATTTGATTACATAATATATACATGAGCTAACAGGGATTCACTGTTCTGTCTAAGCCCAATGTTATATATGTGCACAATCATTTTTTACTGTACACTATACTGTACCTTAATAAACATGGATAACAAACTTGTATGATGATGTTGATGAGTCACATGCATCTAAAGCATCTAGACTAAAGTCTAATTAGAGGTTAGCATACTTATTGTTAAGTCAGAACTAGACACTCAAAAAGGCAACTTGTCCACATGAAAGTGTTACATGGGTATGGGCCAAGTATCATTACATTTATTTACATTATTAACGTAGAGTTTTGAATGGTCAGCGTCCAACTCTTTATTATTTTGAATGTATATAAAAGAATTAAAAATAGAGATACATAAAAAAGTAGTTTACTTTTGTTATTATTGTTCACATATGTTATATCTTTAGTCACATCATGTAAAGGACAATTGCATTCAGACAACAGCGCAGGAAAGGTTTGTGTACAGTAGTAACATACTGTGCCAGGCCATACCATCCTCTACAGTGAAACAGTACAGTGGAAACATGACATTTACAAACTAAGTCTTCCATTTCAGTTCAGTTTAGTTAATCGTCACAATCTTGTTTCATCCAAATGTTGCTTAAATCTAAAGGACTAACTGGAAGGGGGTTGGTTGTGGCCATGCGCACAACATGTTGCTGCTCTGTGCACACCCACAGGCATGATGCTGCACTGTGCGCATGCATAGGCACGTCTGGGCTCTAGCGAGAGTAAGCTGAGTAGGAACTGTTTTAGGATGAGAAAAGACATACCATTGGCAAGGACATTGTTTAACTACTCGGTATATTGCTGAATTTGTAAACTGATCTAGAAACAAAAGGGTTCTCAGCATATAAAGAGCCCCAGCCTTCTCTGGGCAAACTCACAGAATCACACATTCACATATATCTAATATCAGTTCCAAAGCCAATTATAAGGAGACAATATAAGAGCACAGAGGCCCTTATAGTTAATTAATGCTATGTTTCGATGTTTGCTATGCGTCTTATTAGCAATTGGCTTTTTCGATGTGCAGTAGGCCTACTGCTCAGACAGTCAGAATGTATTTAAGTGTGAGTGCAAAAGTAACTTCTAACAAAGTTGGATTTATCTATGCTCCTCTAGAAGGCAAATCATTTGAACCATCAGTTTTAGGAATGACTTCAACATTTACACTTCTGCCTATCTTTGCTGGACAGTTTTTTCATATATATTATGGTTATAAAAGTACATTTCCCAGTTTGCCTGGGATGATTTTGGTTTGGAACTTCCTAAATCCAAAGTCCATATATAAGTCCAAATGTCTCCCTCAGCTTAATGTTGGGTGACTGGCACTAACCCCCCTCCCATCAATGGGCTAAAAGGCTCACATATAAGTGCTACCACTGTTGTACATACGTTCTACATTAAACATCTACAGGTGCAAAATATCACACAAATAAGAGGCTAAGGCTAATTATGTATATGTGATTATATAATGATTTGCCACATGAGTGGTGGTGGGCTCCTGTAGCTGGCACATGCAATAGCTTAGCCAGGAGTAATGTATCAATTATTATAGTGAAATAATCACATACAGTATGTTACGTTACATAGTACACTATTTAGCTTGCATATAGTATGGAATGTGATAGAGGGCTATAAATGGTCACAGTATTGTTGCCTGTTGCAATAATGCATCTGAGCTGGCTTGGTATGTCATGTATACTGCTACTGTACTATTCTAGTAAATACAGATCTTTCCATTTATCAGGTGGACACTTTCCGAGAAATCTCTGGTATTTTTGCATGTCAGTGGCTTTGGAAGAGTGTATGGCATTCACACTCACAATAGTACACGCATGGTCACTGCTGACATATTCAGTGTCTGTCGGTAGTACCTCTGACCTACTACAGCACCACACAGTTAAAAGTGGCACGTTTAACTGTAAAAGAATATGCAGTGACATGTTTGACAACACAGCACTGGTTAGCCCACAGAGTCATTCGTATTCAGTGTATAAACAAAGTAGTACTGTGTTTTTAGGAAGGTCATTTGGATTATATACAGTATATAAATAAAAGACATTACATTGAATTGTTACGTACCATATGTTAACTGTTTGCCATGTGGTGGGTGGGCATGTTTAGTGGACAAACACATACTTTGCATGTTACTGTACTACTAGCATACAGCAGGACATCTGAGGTGAGCGGCCCCGAGGCTTACCCACATTCAATTACACACACACACACACACACACACACACTCACAGCCTCTGTTCATGTATGTACAGCATGTGCCATCCCATGCGTGTGTCTTTGTGATGTCTGATCCTACTGTACCCCCATAACCTGTAACACTCTTTCGCATGTCAAGCATTGTGGTCACAAGTCATTTTGTGCAGGGGTTGTGCAAAATAAAGAACTGTGTAATGGCAGTGACTGCAGTCAGTCCCTGGTGATCTCCAATTGTGTTCTTGTGTGACCCAGCCATCAGCTGGCCTGGCAAGCAACATCATTATATGCCAGATAACCCTTGGAGAATTCATCTTATCTCTTACTGTCAAGGTTGTAAACAAGAAGGTTGGTTAAAGCAACATGAATTATAAAACACACATCTGATATAAACTCTGGGGAAAGAAAACCTTTTAGTGTTTAATTTAAAATGTGTGTTACAGTGCAGACAACATTTGACACAAAGCTTTTGTGCCCCGTGGAAAATATCAGGGTGATTTCTTGACCGGTAACTACTGCAGAGAACTGACTGCACTCTAAATGAAGTCTTTTATTGTTATCATCATATATCTGATTATTCCTGAAGTTTGTTCCAATGTAAGCATGCTATTTTACAACAAAAATGGTGTGGTTAAAATAAATACATTCATAAATGTGATCAGATTAGAAGACCATCCATATGGTCATTTAGTCTTTCTGATTATGGACAACAGGGTTCATTCAGATGTTAGGTTTACTGTATCTGTATATGTTTCAATTTCTAACCTAGATTGTGATGCAATCCAAAGTATTTAATGAAACACCTTTTATACCACACAATATAGTAACACCTATCTCTACAGTTGAATAACAAAACAATAAAACAGATTGCTTCCAAATATGCTTACACATCATCAGCACTGCATCCAACAAGGCACCAAACTTGTATTAATGCATTCCAGTGCAGCTCAGTGTGTTTATTATGGTAACAGTAACATACACATTTCAAAACTCCCTTTATATTGTTTCAAAGTGAAACTCGTCAGTACTCCCTGAAACAACATGTGATGTGGCCAAGCACATCTGACTATATGTATTAGTTATGTTTATTCATCTTATGTTTTAATATACTATACAGAGGAGGTAGCATTTGAATGTTTGCATGAGAAAGTCTAAATATTCCTTAAATGTTAAGGTAAGCTAATTATCAAATTCAGTGATCCACTAGTAGTGCTCTCTGAGAAAAACAACATGTAGTGTTTCCACATTTATACATAGTCCTGTCACTGTAAATGTGAACAGTATCCCAGCCTTGGCAATGTACCATGTTCAATGTGTAGGGCGGAGCTTCTGAAGGCCTAGGTTCTAACCTTTATTGTCAGATGACACCAGTAAATAACATTCTTAATGCGTCTTGATTTGTGTCAGATGCCGCCAGTGGGTGTTGGCCTTAACAGCTATGGCATTGAAGGTAGAGGTGTATTTGTTTGCTGTTGTTGTCTTAAACAACTCTACTGTACCTTCAATCCCATGAAGTGCTTCCCCAGAAGCTCCGCCCCAAAAGTTTGACATGGATTGCCAAGGCTGGGATAGTGTCATGTTACCAGATTTCTAATAGCATTTAATGCTGTGGAGCGATGAAAAAATATATGCTTTACATGTTCATTTAATCTCTTTCTTGCAAGAGTGTTTCAATGCCTGATGAATTAATTGCAGGTACAGTATATAAGACATTGGAAGCAGTACAATACCTACCAACCCAGAACCCTATTATGAATGCAGATACGAGGACCTGCCATTTAATTCAGTGGTGTGTATGGAATTATCAATGTCCACACTTCCCATCTGTAGTGTGACTTCTATGCTGAACTGGTGCAACAGCTTGTCATCTCTCCTCACAGCTTCTCAACAGTAGGAACACAAGACACAATCCCACAGCAACTCACCCCGAGGCTGATGCCAATACACTGCAGCTACCTGAAGGGATTTCAGAGGTTTTCGTATAATGTATCTTCATTCTCGCTCATCAAGTCACATCACATTACATTTCACATCTTGTTAACACAATGCTATTCTTAGTGTCGCTGCTATAGGCTCTGTATCGTATATGACCTCCACACGTTACCAGGCTTAACATTAACTTGACATTTGTTGACCATTCTAGTGTGTTTGTCTCTATGCAGTGCAGGATTTGTTTGTATGTAGATGATTATGCTGGTTATTCTTTACCTTATCAGGGACTACAGGTCTGATATGGCTAATAGACTTATTTTCAAAAATGTTATTATGTAATTAATATGCACTGTCTGTTAAATGAAGTAATAAACTTGTCTGCTCACATTGAGCCCTCGTTGAACTGTGGTCAAACAGGCATGTTTTCTTATGCAATGGTTGCAATGCAGACACACGCACACATTTATTCACTTTAAACATTTCTTAACTTTGTTCCTCTGTCCTTACAGTATCTATTAGTCACACTTTCACCATATCTCCTTTTTGCATTCCACTTCTCCATTTTCACTCTGATTTCCTTCTGCTGTTTGTCTGCTTCTTTAAAGCATTCACATACTCTAGCTTTTGCCTAACGTTACTTGTCCTTGAATTTTTAGTGTTTGAGCACACACACAAACAATACTGTATTACGTATAGCATACCAAAAACAGAAACACGGTTCAATAAAAATCATTACACAGATGACCTAGTAATAGAAACTACAATAAAGGAAATGGTCAATGCTTTCGAAATGTCACCGGATATTGGGTTTATTATTTATTCATTAAAACTAATTTGAGTGAAATATTAGCAACTTATTATTCGTTCATTTGTAAATTATCCACCGACTGCACACATTGAGATGCAAACGTGGAAAAAAAGTCAGTGATCAGTGCATTTTATCACAAACACCTCAAATGAAGATATATATAAAAATAAATAAAAAAACATGTGGGGGTACTCTGGAGAGCGTTGCAATGTGGCTACATTATGCAACAACAGAAATGTAGTGTTTTTAATGTAATATTAATGTACAATATTACATTTAGCATAGTTTTACATATTATTAATATGTCCTATGTAAACATTAACTTAATATTCATATTGATGAAATATTTAATAGCATATTATGCATTTACATGCAGTAACATGTTCACATACCACACATTTATAATTTAATTTATTTTAAGATTTTACATATATTTTTAAAATATGTATACAGCAATGAACAACTAGTTTCTGTCATATAAGGGTGTGTCAGTACCCATGACAAAGGTGACATGCACATCTGTGACAGCACGAGACTAGTATGTGTGCTGCCATTCATATGTCATTTTATTTCAGGGACATCTATGCATTTTCCAGTAGGTACAGTAGCATAAAAATACATTCTGACCACAGGGCCACGTTCTCCTGCCTCAGAGTCACCAAGCCCTATCTCATCCTCACTCTCATCAAGAAGAAGAGTCCCTTATATTATTATTTGGCAAGATATAATGTGACCATGATATAAATAATTTTAAGAACTACAAAAAATTCTGGTTTACATATAAAATGTAAATGCACATATTGCTGTTATGGCAATCTAAAATAAATAGTATTTGCTAATTGGCTATGTGTAGATCTCTGTCATTGTAGCGGAATGTTGCCAAATGGCAACATACAGTATCTAATTTATAACATCCTTACATATTAATTCCACTCAAACAAAACAGAAATAATGTAAAATACTTAATAAATTATCAATTTTAAATGTAATCAGTATTTTTAAATGCTGTAGAAAATGGTATATTAGCTGAAATAGTAGATGATTGAGAAGCCATTTTTGAAGGGGACTCAATTGTGCCTTCAGTGTGGATAAGAGATCCTCAGTGGAAATCAAATGACATTTGTTCATTCAGCTATATGTTTGGGTACGTAATTGCCTTCTCTACCATTTTAGATCTAATAAGTAAACTTGTCTCTGTCATAAATTATATGTTGCCATATGGCAACATTTTACATTAAAGGTATATTATTAACATATTGTATTCAGCATATTATTTTATCCAAAGCAGCTTTGATTTTTAGTCAAGGTTCATGAAGGATGCTTACGTATCTTATTTGGCAACACAAATGCATCCCCTGGTGGCCATAATAATCTGCATAATAACCCATAATATATCATAAATAGGCAACATATATTTGCTATACAAATATAAGCAAATGGGATAATCATATCCAGTATGGACACAAAATAAGGTGTTAGCATCATAATACTAGTCAATGTATCACTAAATGGTTTCACTACATTTGAAAGAAAAAAGTTTGGGAAAAAAAATGTAATAGAAAAGTTAAAAGCTAATTTAATTAACTCCTTAAAGTGAAATGTAACCTATGTTAAACCTCTGTGACTCTGTAGCCTCCTTATTTCATTAGTTAATCTGTCCACTGACATTTGGCAAAAGAAATATGTCGCTGATCGTTGTTCTTTAAAATATTTTTCTGAAACTTAAAGTATGTCCTGCTCACCATCTGTACTGATAAAATGTGACCGTATTCTCAAGTTACTCCAGAATCAAATATTAACAAAGATACATTAAATATACATTAAATGAAACTACAATTAGAAACATGAGCAACTTAAGAATACACACCTCCAGTAGAGACAGCAGATCAATACACCTACATGAACAATGGCTAATTAATGTCAAACTTCAGTGCGTGGGCTCAATATTGATGTAAGGAAGCCACTATACTGTGCCAAGGGTTAAACATGTTTTTCAAATCCACTGTAAAATCCATTACACAACAATTTTGCAGACCGTCAAGATTAAATATTTTTCTCCGAGAGCCACAGAACACGTGGCATTGTTGGTCAATAAGTTAACATTATATTAATTATGACCCATAACCTTTCCATGGGGGACCAAAGTTGCTTGAACATGCCTTGAGACAATCATCAAAATAAACCATTAACATCAACACACAATTGAGATTGATTGTTAAGGCCTTGACAACATATGTATATCAACAGCCAAACAAATGTGACTCAGTACAATAGAGTCAAAACTAATATTTAGAGTGATTCCTTTTTTGTTTCCTGGGAGAATCTAAATTGTTCCTGTTTTGATGTGAAATAAACAATTGCAGTGGTCTCACAATTGTGAAATGTTCACATATTGGTTGGTGATGGGATGACGATTGATACTGTTGAATTTGCGTCCTTTTTTAGCGCACCATTTCTGGAGAGGGTTTACTGGTTTTCCGGGGGCTTCTTGACCTCCTCCTCAAACTCCACCTGCGTCTCAGCAGTGTCAGTCTCTGGGTTCTCCTCCTTATGGTTCTTCCCACCGAACCAGAGTTTACAGTGGCCGTTGACTTGCTCCAGTATGTCGATGGTGTGGTTGATGATAAGTGCCAGCCAGGCCAGGCCAAAGAAGATCCACGATGCCATGAATACACTGTACCAGGTTGGATACACTTTCTCTGGGTTGCTGTCTGCAGATACAAGGGCATTAACTGTCTATATTTTATACTATCAAACTGTAAACACATCCAGACAGACAGACAATGCCAACAAAAAGAAGCCTTAGACTGTACTGTACCTGCCACATAGTCCCCAAAACCAATGGTGCTGAGGGTGATGAAGCAGAAGTATATGGCCTCTGCATATGTCCAGCCTTCGTTTAGCATGAACACCTGCATGGGCACCACAAAGAAAAGAGCCGTGCCGCACAAGTACGACACCAGGTGGACAGAAAACCGGGCACATTTCTGCAGGGACACATAGGACGAAGCCCATTAAAGCATTTACATGATTTAATTACACTCCTTTTTCCTGGAGTGTATTAACTTCAATCACTGGAGGATATACTGTATGTTTGTTGTTGAGACTTGACGTGATGTTTAGGGAGTGACAAATAGTTCATATCTGTGCCACAGAAAATACCAAACAACAGATACAAGCTATTTAAATATTATCAGGCTAAGGCGGAAAAGGCTTAGGAAATACATGTGCTTCTCTGAGAGGAAATGTAATGTATGCCATTAAAAATAATACAAAATCTAATACCAGGGACACTAGTGAATGTTGTACAAATCCTAATTCATTGATACATCTGTGTATTGTGGCACTGTATGTCCTCACCCGATGTTTCGTCCTTCCATCAAGAAAGTCACAGATGTTCCTCTCTATAACTAGCATGTACTTGCCCACCCTGTTCAGCACCACCATGTTCAGGGGGATACCAAACAGAGCGAAGAAGACACAGAAGATCTGACCAGCCGTGGTGCGGGGACTAATGTTTCCATAGCCTGGAACACACCCAGAGCCGTTAGCATATGATCCCACTGAGGTTATCTTAAAATGTAGCTTTCAGGGTGAATAGAACAATTAATAATAATATAAAAACCAATACCAACAATACTACTATTAATAGTGCTACTACTAATACTAATAAAACTGAGGAAATCAAGTACATTACAATAAACACTTACTTAGATGAAATCTACAACAATACATTCTGGTTTACACGATCAAGGCAGGTTTTATATTACTATGACATAATATGCATTACAGTTCCACAAATCAAACCTATAGTTGTCACTACTGTGGCAGCAAACACGGCCGAACTTGTGAATTTCCAGAAACCATCTGAGGTGTAATTGCCTTTCAGACTCAGTCCAACCCGAGTTGCGTCTTGGACTACCTGAATCATAAATCATATATAATAATTTTACTCAAACTCTGTTTTGTAGCATAAAATAAAATGCAAATATCAATAAAATTGTAGGCCTAAAGTCCTATTTATGAATGCCTTTGTATTATTAATGCCTAACTTTCATATGAAAAGAAAGAAAATATATATAATTATATACTGTAAGTTATTATTTTGTTAGTAAATGACAAACTGAAATGTTTTGTTTGTTGTTGAATAATTTTGTTTATTTTTAGACTTGTTATGTTCTAGATAATGTTCTATTTGTTAAGTTAGAGCCTACAGTATATTTCACTTAAGCAATAGAAAAATATTTAATTGATACAATACTGAAAAAAGTTAAAACTCCCAGATAATCAACTCTAGACACACTGAAAATGTTGTATGATTATTTGCACACACAATGTGAGTTAGCATTATGCCCTTATCATACAGTATGTACATACAAGTCACCACAGCAAGCAATTATTCAGTGCAATAATGGAAACAGTCAAAGGTCCAGAATAATTCCAGAATCATTTCCAATTTATGTAGCTCATCATTATAATGCTATGGAAGGAGGTATGGTTTTGCATGTCTTCATGAGCTTTTCAAGACCCAGTGAATTTTTCAAAATGTTTACCCAGACATTAATGTCAATAATCCATTGACCAGCTGGTCAAAGGTACTTGTTATTAATGGTTTGGAATTACCTGTATTAGATATCTGCAAAAGTGTACACTGACAAACGATTCCTCTTTTGTTTCCTCAGAGAATCAATCTTTTCAACTGCAGTGATTTTAGAATTTCAAATGTCCATATACTGAATGATTATGGCATGACATATTTGCCTGTACTGCTTATCATAATGCACTGCACTGGCCTAATTGCCTGACAAGCAATGTATGTACATGTGAACTGATCTTTGTCTTTTATTATATAAAATATTAAAGTTAACTATACATGCTTTTAAAGTTTATGTGCACCTAATAAGTCAACTGCATGATACAAATCATTATTTAGACGTGTGACATAACTCAAATGTCAAACATTAAGAAATCCAGAATAAATATGGAATGAATTGCAGCATCATTATAATTCTAACAAATGGGTAGTTTTGCATATTGTTTTTATGAATTAGCTCTAGATGCTGAGTGAATTGTTCTAAGATTGCACATATTCTTAGAACCAACTCAGAGCACTGACAGGCAAATTAACTTGAAATTTGCATTGAACTCATTACATAATTTTCATTCCTAAATAATAATAATAATAATTAACTATGTTTGTTTATTGGTTATTGCGGTCTCTTATGAGTCCCAAATTCGTACAATCTGAAAACTGTAAAATGTTAAAACCTTACGGTTTTTGTGAATTTAAAATGACCAGCATATTACTTGATACTGTACTTTGTGTGTTTTGCACATTGTAGTTGTAAATGTTGTATACAAGAGTAAAGCAATGTTCATAAGCAAAAACACTGTTTCACTAATACGACAGCTGAAACAATCTGTAGTGATCTTAGACAACAAAATGGAGGGCATAGAAATGATATATTATATTTATAAACATTCTGTTCATAATGTCACTGTCATTTGCCTTGCCTCACCTGGGCCACTGCATCAAAGGCTTCTTGGTTCAGACAGCTGCAGTTCGACATGACGATCTGTTTCTTCACCAGTATATATCCAATATTTTCCCTTCCAAGGTCTCCTTCCAGCTTCCAGAACACCACCCCACCAATTAGAACATAGGTCATATAAATGACCCCCAACAATAGTATGGAGGGGACCCCTGCCAAGTTCAACATTTCTATGATTCCCATCTTGGTGGATTGGGGAGGCTTATCCATCTAAAATAACTGCGATTTTCTACCTATACAGCCAAGAATCAAGACGCTTGTTTGGTGTTGACTTCTACTCTTTCTATGGAAGGCAAATTCATCTCCACCTGCACTCCTGTTTCAGTCTCTCTGCAACAGGCCATGCAAATGTGCTTTGTCAGAAGGAGAGGCAGTATTTAGGTGAGGCTCTTCCCTAACATTTTACATATGAATTCCTCTCTAAGGTAGTGGTTCTCAAACTGTAGGATGAGACTCAATACCCGCCAAAGGGGCGCAAGTTGCTTGTAGGACGGTCATAGAATATGAATAGGAAGGGTTCACTTCTATATACCCTGTGTGATAGCACCTCTACTGTACATCCCCAGGTCGATGACCCAGCTAACTCATATCATATCTAAAATGTAACCATCCAAAAAAGGGTGGGTGCACGGGGAGGGGAAGAGAACAGTGAACCTATGAAGAAGGTTGTAGAGGAATGGTGAAGAATGCACACCACTGGGAGAGCAGTGTCTCAGGACCTATGGGATATATAGATCACTAGATGAACAGGCAATACTGAATGCTGAATCATCTCAGGTTGGAATTGTTGAAGAGGCACTGATTCTGTACGTCTTGATCTTCAAGATGAACTAATTGCCCAGCTAGCGTTTTTGAACCAACATCGGGATTATGTCAAGATTTCATGTTTATGGTTTTATTTCAACTGTTCAACTGTTAAATAGCACATCCCGCCTTATCAATATTCCTCAGTCATTTACAGTATGTGTTCACACAAATTCACGCTTGAAGAGAAGCAGAAGTAATCTCACATGATTCCCGTGATGTTTCTGGGACAGGACCTGCATTTTATTTATCCTCTCAGCTCCACTGTGTCCGGTCTCCATCTGGATTAATGTGTTTGTTTTAGATAGTCATTCACGCTCAATTGCCTGGAGCTTACCATCAGTACACAAACACAGATGTAGACATGGGGCACACTCAAACACGGGCTGTGACTATAGTGAGGGTGTGATAAAGAGAGAAAAATATTTATATAATCTCACATCATTATTTTCCAAATTAGAAATCACAAATAGTAATGAGAAAATAAGAAGCACACAGACAAACTGTCTATTTCCTGTCTGAATGCTCTTCAGTTCGTTAGATCTTTGACCCAATGGTCATCTGTCCTAAACCTTCCTCCAGGTTACCAGATGACACCTCCTCCTCCACTTGTTTCTTGAAGCCTGGATGTCTTAAAGCGATCACATGCTCCATGATTCTGGCCCCAAGATTGAGGACAAGAGCCAGCCAAGCCAGGGCAAAGACGATCCATACGCCCGCTAGGCTGCGGTACAAAGAGATGTAGTGCTTGTCTGGATCTGCACCTAAATCAACAGTTCATAAACCACTTCAACTGAAAAGAACATGGATATGAAACCAAATGCAGACCAAGGACAATAGATCTCTTTTACATGGTCTTGGTAGGTAAACTTTCTTTCCGTATGACCTGTAAACTGGAAAAATAATATCACACAACTGCTAAAGCCTCTGTCCACACTGGAATTAAGAGTTATTGTGGCAGATTAGACTGGATTTTAGGACTAGGCGTCAACATACCGTTTATTTTATTCATTTTGTTCTTTGTGCTTCACAGCTTCATTCATCTTAGAAGCTGTGTTCAATGTTTACCTTGCTTTATGATAATCATAAAGATACTGTATACCCCCCAAAAAACAAAAGGCAACCTACTGTATCTATTTGACAGATTGTGGGATCTTTTGTCACTTCCATTGTTTTTGTTAGCTCAACTTACCAACGACATAGTCCCCAAATCCGATGGTGCTGAGGGTGATGAAGGCATAATAGAAGCCCTCTCCATATGACCAGTCTTCCACATAGCTGAACAGCAGCGGAGGAATGGCCAAAAAGAGCAGGCTGCCAGTGATGAGGAACAGAGTCACAGCCAGGAACTCCATGGACTGCTGCAGAGCAAAGATAGGTTAACAACACCTTGGATTGAATAGGATATGATGGCTAATACGCCAATTTAAAGAACAAAACGACATCCATACCATGTGTGGAAGTGATACCATGCCCCTCTCTAGGTGACGGAGGTGGACTGTGAGACATTCCCCCAGTGTTTTAAGGAAGGCGAGGTTCAGTGGGATTCCACAAAGTGCATAGAAAACACAGAAGACCTGGCCCGACACAGTACTGGGAGAAAGGTTTCCATAGCCTGTAAGGTAAAGTGAGGATTGCCTGATAGGATGAGAACTCCCATTCTGTATGCATGCTACTAGCCATACAGCATGTATGTCATTGGATTAGTTACAGTATTAGCTTTGATTGTCTGTAGGCTACAGTACACCTTGACTGGAGTCAAGTATTACTTCAATAGAAAAAAAAGACCAGTGTTTTCCTTATTAACACTATATCTACCAGAATTCTATAACTACTATTGGCCATAAGCCATGAGTTATTCTGACCGCTCAAACATGATTTTTATATCATTTAAATATTCAATATAAAAGAATTTATTGACCTGTAATGTTATAGGTAATAATAAACATCAGGACATTACATTTGAATTGTGATGAATGTGAAAATCACTAGAACACAATAAATGTTAAAGCATTCATGCAGTCATTTTGACCATCACAGGAAAATAACAGGAAAATACAAGAAACGGATTCATTAGAATATCATGGTTATTATTACCTATTATAAAATTACAGGTCAATTTATTCTTAGAATTTATATTGATTATTTTATTGATATGCATATTATGTTTGAGCGGTCAGAATGACCATTATAGATAAAAATACTCACACCACTTTGTGATTTATCGTGATGGTATTTTATCATTTTAATAAAATAATAATGTTAAAATAAAAATACACACATTTAGGAAAAGTCAGGGTCCTATATAGTTACATGGAATATATTTAAACATAGCTTACAATGCAAACATTTTTGAAAAGTTAAAAATGACTGCCTTTCTTGGTACTTCTAGTGTTAAACCTTAGGATTTACATTTCCTTTCACATACAGTACTGTAGTGTACCCACTGCAGCACATCTAAGCACCCTAGCGGTATGTGTACAGTACATGTGAGAAACATAGATACGCTACAGTAGCCTATGAATTACAAGACAAGCCTTCACTGCAAAAACTATATCTAATTTAGTGTGATAATCTTGTTATTTAGATTTAAAATCTAGCTGGACTTGTTTCTAACATAAATGGCTTTTCTAGTGACTTAATAGACTATAATTTGCACTAATTTAAAGACATGTTATCAAGTGAATTTCACTTACAGCAGCCAGTTGTGCTTGTTTTAAGCAGTAGTCAGCTCATAACTAATATATTTGCACTTATATTTGATAGGGTGTGTTTATTGCAGTCTTTCCGGTGCCCTTGTAATATCAAGGTTTTATTCATACGGTGTAGGCTGCTATACTCTCTATGTGCATGGCCTAATTGACTAACATGTTACTTGACGGAGACAATATCATGTGTATGAAACGTTATTTACTAATGTGCTCACCTATAGTTGTGATCACTGTGCCGGCAAAAAAAAAGGAGCTACTGAAATCCCAGTTACTGGGATTGGTAGAGTTTCCAGAGGGATTCACACCCTTTTCCCATGCGTCCAAAATCACCTGCATACATTAAGAATAAAGATGTATTGTAGAAATGACATAATGTGCTCTGATTGATTCAGGCAGATTGCTACAATAGAATGTATTGCTATATATATATATATATGGTTTAGGCTATAGTCCATTTTATTGATAGACCAATATTAATACACTGTATTTCACACAAAAATCTGATTGTATATAACAACTTAAAATGCTTCATTCAGATAATAAGACGGTTGTTTAGGAATTCAATCTAATTTACATATATATTCTGCATTCAGATCAAGCTGCAATGGAAATGAGAATGACACTTTTACCTCAACAAACTTCTCAAGGGCTGGTTTATCAAGGCATGTGTAGTTAGCCAGGAAGTTGAGCTTCTCCAGCTGAAAATGGATGCGGTTATTCTTCTCTGCCTCACGCTCCAGTATCTGGAAGATAGTAGCACCCACCAGCAGATATGTGAAGTGGGCTAACACTAGCAGGGCTGTCCAACTCATATTCCCCAGGGCTAGCTGGAATCTCGCCATCAACCCAGGATCCAATGCTCAGAGGTTCAGAGGCAACTAGCAGCCAAGTCTAGCTTTAAGACAAGTGCCGTATGAAAGCTGCAGCCTTCCATCATACTGTAGATAGATGTATTCACTCTGAGAAGTACATGTAAAATTAAATGGTATTAAGACACAATTATATTGGCCAATTACAATGGAGAATGCATTTAATTTAAGTGCTCCTTCTTGAGTGGAAGCAATATCGAGATGGTAATGTCCATTTGGGTCTCCATGGATCCATCCCAGATGGTAGACTGTCCTTATTGGACATTTCTCAGAATAAAAAGAGATGTCTTTTGTCTCCAATTGGTCAATTTCAGTTTCAATCAGTTTCATTGATATACAGGTTGCTCAGGTAACTGGAAGACTTCCCTCTCCATTAGGATCATGTCAATGGACATGTTTGCGTGCAGTCATTGTCACACACATAAATGTGCACACATACACACACACATCAGTGATTTCTCCACCTTTTCCTATTATTAAAGGGGCATATTCTGTCAGCTGAACAAAGGTTAATGATTTACCTGAGAGCGGGTTTCCAGTCAGGCAGTTACATCATAGAGACCTTGAGTTAGAGGTTTTTACTTGCCTTAATTAAAGCTTCACTGACCTGTATACATTTGGAAAAACGCACCTATTTCAATGCAGAAAAACAAGCTCAGTTATATAAAGAATGATGCATAATTTTTTATAGAGAATGTCTTAATATACTTAATTATAAGGTTTAGCTAAGGTCAAGAAATGATCAGTTGAATGTAGACAACTCTGATGTTATTAGATATTACAGCCCTGTACCGAACCTTCTCCACAAGTTAATGGTCAGGATGGGTAAATGAGCAGACATTTTGGGGATGCTTAGAAAGTAATAAATGATCAACAAAACAATGTTTTAAGAGGAAATAATCTAAAGTTTGACTGCATTTGGGTTGGTTAAGTTTATTATACATTATGGTGCTACAATATGAAACCTAATGTAGGCATATACAGTATTTCAACATCACCAAGAAAGGTTCAAATTGATTAAACAATTAAATTGATGATACGGATACATATAGGATATTTCTCCTAGACATCTCCTGGCCAAGATGCAAATCTCTCAGCTCCTTGTTGTCTATCAAACAAATCAAATAGACACATGCAAAGAAGTTGCCTTGGCATCTACAAAAGGCCTGTTTGTCCAGGCAGGTTGCTATGACTTGTCATTATCTGCTTGCTCAATAGGAATTGTTGACAAAGATACAGATAGAGAATGAGAATACAGATGACAAAAGTATGACCAGTAGTGTGAAAGTGTTTAGAGAATCATCACAATGTATGCACAAAGGTGCTCTAGAAGACATTTCAAACAATTATTTTTTTATGTAAATATATAGTAATTGCTTCCTGAGGTAAGAATGACATCACACTCTTTCACTGTGTGGTAATTTGAGCTCCTCTGTTCTTTGCTTTTATAGCTGGCATGCATGTGTGTGTGGCCCTCAAAAATCTGTTTTGGGCAGATGCTGATGCTCTGACATATATTGCAGCTAGTGGCAGATGGTCATATAGAGCCACTTTACCAGAAGTAGACAATATAAGTTCCTATACCAACTGTGATATAATCTATAATCATGAAGCAGATATTAGACTATACTGTAAATTGTATGCATTCAAACGGCATTATCCATGAGAATCCATCCATGCATCCTTTCAAGAAAAAAAATAATTTATATATTAAAAAATTGAAATATTAAAAAAGGTTTAAAAAAAGTTTACATATAAAAAAGTATAAGATAAGCAAATTATACATTTACTACCACAATTCTGTAAAATGTGTGCCTTCATATTACCTATTACCCAGAATTGTTAACGAAATATAATATAGCAGCCCCCAGAAAGCTCATAAATTGTATCAAAGATACATTTTTATTTATACATGTAAGAGTAATAGAAATGTTAATGGTCACAATTAAGTACAACTACACATTTACTATATATATATATATAATATATTTTAAAGAAATAGGTAAGTGCTGTAAAAAGTAATCAGTCACACAAACTAATTGATTAGTGTCATCTCTAGCTACTGTAGCATCTAGCTCCTGTGTGTGTGTGTGTGTTTGTGTATGGGCATGCGGGCGTGCATGTGAAAGTCAGTGTCTAGCAATCACTCAGATTTATTTCTTTTTAAAGATTTTAGGGAAATACCTACAGAAATTAAACTATCGCAGGAAATAGATGGTCATGGCTGTGGTGGACCTAAAACACAAAATCAACAGTAGAATGTAGTCATATATACTGTATATATTTTGTATTAATTAATTAATTAATTAATTAATTAATTAATTAATTAATTCAACTTTTGTTAATTACTACTACACATTATGTAGCTTTATGGACAATATGTTGATACATTTATATGTTATTCACGAGGGAAGTTTTGTGCAATTATGTGCATTAGGTTTACATTTGTGCAGCCAAAAGAAGCAGTGTCTTGTGGTGGAGTGGAACTCTAACCACTGCAGATTTATAACATACCACAAGAGGGCAGTGTAGAACAAGGAACTTCCCACACTGCCCTCTTGTGGTATGTTATAAATAGTACTAGATAGTACAGTATACTTCCCTGCTGTGTCAAAGCAGCAGCACACATCATACCTGTTCTAATGAGCAGGTTTTTCCTGGCTCTGATGAAGGCCAATATGTCAGCATCCGTCTGCTGGTCTCCAGTCAGGGGAATGGAGGAAGATGAGAGCTCAGTGGAAGAGAGGGCTCTGAAAAGGAGGTACACTTAACTGTGCTCCAGGTTGTCAGTGTTACGGTAAAAGCCAAATGTGCGTGCATGCATATGCTCTCTATCTCTCTCTCTCACACACAGACACACACCTGAACACATGTATTTCTTAATGTTTTTAAAACCTGGATGAAGACTTTATCCTATAGTAATTTACAAGCACTAATCCTATTGTGCATTATATGCTGGCGGAGTTATGGAATGAGGTAATCCATTCCAAAAGCAGAATCCATAACATGTTTTTAATAAAACCCACAGTATCCCAAGCAGCGTATTTGAAACACTGAAATACCACTGTTGTAAAACACTCAATGCGCCTCATGGGAAACACACTATGAACCATAACAGGGATTAGTTCACTTCAAGGAGTCTATGTAACACAGAGCTTCTGTGGCTTTAAGTGGCTGCAGGAGAAACAAAGGGCCATAAATTATGTTTTGAGTAAGGCTGTAAAAAAAAAGCAAAAAGAAAAAGAGTGGCTTCAGGCAGCCATTTCACCTTTACTAAAAAATGAGCTCATCAATGGTGTTCCAGTAGGATTGTGACTGTTTGAAGAGAATTTTCAGACATTACTTCACAAAAAGTAAAACATTTACAGCCAAGTCTTCAGAGGTCAAATAACAGCAGTGTTGCTGTGTGCCTTCAGCTGAAAAGCATAGATCTGTTAGTTACTGTAAACGTGTCCTACTGATTTAATGACTCACTAAAGGATGGGCATCTGACTCTAACAAACGTTCATGGTTGAAATTATACTGAAGTACATGCACATACTGTATATGTACAGTATGTGCTGCGTATGTGTATATGTAGTATATGTGCACACATCGGTTTACCTCAGTTCTGGAGACGATGTAAAGGCAGTCTCTCCTCCACTTTGTTCTGTTTTAGGCCTATTAAGAACCTCTGTCAAGTTGGAAAAGCTCCTCGGGACATAGCACCTGTAATACAATTCCAAAGGATTAGTCTTTACCTTGAATATGAGCGTCCAGACCATTAATGAAGACTGACCTGAGATCTCCTGCTGAGGGGGTGGAGATGTGTGTGTCTTTGTCTCTTAGTGTGAAGAAGTCTCTGACGGGACTGACAGGTGCACTATACAACAGAGTTAACATACATATAAGATGAACTGTACGTATTTAGTCTTTACTGAGATATGTATTTAGTGATGGATCTGTGCACTGTATCAATATCTTCTAGTAAGGTTTAATACCTTACCTCCAAGATCATTTCTATTGCCAATACCATTAGTTCTAAATCCAAGCCGCAGTGCTTGTGTGAACCACACGAGGGGGCTAAAATACTGTGTTTTTATGCTGCTCATGCTACGTATCCTAATATAAACACAGTGTAGTCCAATACTGTATACAGATAAATGTTCTGACCCAGCACACAGCCATATAGTATTGGTGGTATTAGTAGTGCCTATAGGCCCTATAGTATAGAAGCCGTAATATCCAGAGTATATCCTAATGTCTCTGTCACTGATTCTTAGAACATGGCACTGTTTGTTATCAGTGTTGGATGTTATTCCTCCTAGTTATAAAGCTACAAGTTTGTAAAACATCTGCATTATCACATAATGGCTGTTAAAAATAAAATTCAACGACATTTAGAATGCTTTTGTTACTAAACAAATCAATATGTTTAGATGCAGATGAACAAATAGGCCCCCAAATAGGCCCCCAAATAGGTTAGATGGGTCAACTGCAGGGGACATATGTTGCCATGAGACTTAACCCTAGTTAGATGGGTCAACTGCAGGGGACATATGTTGCCATGAGACTTAACCCTAGTTAGATGGGTCAACTGCAGGGGACA